>JAQGAU010000089.1:0-42536 GCA_034698045.1 Paramacrobiotus richtersi
GAAGGGGCTAGTTCCTCGGTGCGTCTGATCCCCAGACCGCCCAAACGGACCGGTAACGTTGCTTGGAGCCAGCTGGGAAAATCCATTTTGGCATTGGTAATGGATTCCAGTGCCTCACGGAACGCTTGGTCTAGTCGGTACAGTTCAGCTGGAAACATCCAAGCAAGAGATGTACGCAGGAAGTGTAAAATTTTTGGCACACCCAAGCAGTTTTTCAGCAAAAACAAAGCCTGGTGTTTCGGCAGAAGTTTAAGCCTGCTGGTCATGTACGACACGTCAGCGATTTTTCGGTTGATCACCGGCACGACTCCGTTGGGCAAGAGTGGACTGCCAAGGAGTTCCAGATTTTCTGCGGTAATCTCTCGTATCCCCGGGTGTTCGGACTCAAACAATGCCCGGGCTGATAGCCGTTTCCGCTCAGTGCCGCCGCACAAGAATATCTCGCATTTCTCGGTGTTCACGGAGAGTCCAATCTGTCCCATTTCTTCCACAAGGTTGGTAAAATTGCGCAACACTGTAAGGGGGTCGTCGCCGAGAGTCCCATCGTCCATGTACCAAGCATTCAGAGCTGTATCCATCTTCTCGACGATCGGCTGGATTGCCAAGCAGAACAAGGTAGGGCCAAGCGGGTCTCTTTGTTGCACTCCAGACTGGGATGAGATCTTGGTGTCGATATCAGACATACTTCTATCTTACCAGAGCTGTTGGTCGCATTTCACGGGCCTTGTTATTTTGACAAAGCCTTCTAAAGAAATGGCTTCAGAAACAACTGAACGCATTGAAAGTGATCAGGAAATGCCTTCGTTTCGGGCTGGAGATGTGGTGATCTCCTGTGAACCGTGGATCTGGTCCTTCAAGTACGAGCAACACAAACTCTTTTGTGCAGGGTGTTTTCGGGAATCCAAGAATATGCGGGTTTGCTCCAACTGCAAACTGTATCGATACTGCAATGAACAATGCCAGGTATGGGCGCGTTGCCAACTTTGTAGGCAGAATCTGCCAGTGTGAATTGCACCTTTTGGCAGGACGCAGCTTCAAAGACTTATTTTTCAGGTTGGCAGCTGGAACAAGGATCACAAGCACGAATGTGGACTGCTGAAGAAAATTTGGACGAAATACAGTCCCGAATCGGGCCTTGATGCCAGTGAGCGCGATGTGGAGACAAAAAAAGTGGATGAATGTGCAATGGAAATCCTCATCAGAAAAGCTATCAGCAAATTTAAGGTCTTGATTGTGACGGAACCTTTTCAACATACCGTAGCTCTTGTGATCCCGTGTGTAACGACAGTTTGTTATAGAGAGGAGATGAATACGAGCAGTCCAATGTCAAGCTCAGCGCAGCGGAAGTCCTTGAAGGTCTACCGTATGATTCAGCCTACGAGGACGTGTATGGGATCGAAGTAAAAGTTTGCTTTCTGGTGGATCACTGTTGTCTGTAGTTTCAGGTCCACGCACATCAGCGATCTCGTAAGGAATCCAGATGCAATCAGACACGTTCCCAACTTCGACGTATTGCTTCGTAAGATCATGTACAACGTCCTGCCAATCTGGGATCAGCAGAATAAAGCGGAGATGGTCGCTGTGGGCATCTTCCCAGAAGCTCTACACCGGGAGATGACGCCGGTCTGCTGGGATACTAACGTGACAATGGACTTGCTAGGAGCAGCGCTGGTGGTGCGTGCCACGAATGATATCTTCAACTACACCGGATTAAAGGATGTATGTATGGACATTGTCGGATTAGTACAGTAATTTAAAATTTTAATGCCGCTGTATTGCGGGTTGTGGAGAGACAAAGTGTTATGTTACAGTAGGACTTTGCAGGGTATATCGCGGATCGTTTCCTAATGAAACTAATGTTTACTTTTACAGCTGCGTCAGAGTGCATTGGTGGGCACCAATTTTGAAGCGATGTTAAGCGAGCGGCGGGAGGTATTTAAGTACCTCTATCATCACCCATGTTCCTGCTACAAGTGTACCGCAAATTACGTAAGCTGATCTTCCAATTAGTTTACTGATAAAAGTTTCTTCGAAATGGTACATGAATTATATTTTTTGGTACCTTCATTGTAACCAATTTGATAAAGAATCATGATTTGAAGCGCTGTGCTCTGAACTTAAATGATGATATTTTGAGGATGCCGAAATCAACCCATTGAAATGCTCGACCAGCGGATGCCCTGAACGCATTCCAAGCGATGTACGTGCCCTTCAGCCGTGTCCCCAGTGTGGTGCTATCAACGACAACCGCCTCCACCGATTGACAGAATTCAAGGCCAAGTACGAAACCGTCGTTGCCTCCCCGGTACCGGGTGGCATGTCGCGCGCGGAACAGTTAACCAGTTTCTTCTGGGAAGTGCATCATGCCGACATTCTGCAACCCGACGCCCACTTCCGCTTTGCTTGTGGATCTGGTATGTTTTGGAGTAAGCAGCAACGCTACGAGGAGACGTGGAGTATCTGCTCTGGCATGATTGCATGCATTCGGTAAGCAGAGTATCCACTTTCCCACTCAGGGCAGTTGAATGAGTATGATATTGTGCCGATTGTACTTCCAGGGCCGTTTATCCCAAATATGATGTGACTCGTGCATATTGGTTGGCGATGGGGTGTAAACTTGCTCTCGATATCGTGATGCATCACATGCCTTCCTGGGCAGAGATTCAGCAGTTTTGTTCGGAAGCTATGGAGTGGTTGAAGGAAGCCCGGGAGATTTATGGCACAGTGTCTGGGAAAGGTTCCAGATGGGAGCAATTTTCGGTCTCTATGGTACCCGTGCTTGGAGCGCTTGCAGAGATCCCGTTCGAACTTCTTTTTCCGGCAGATGGTTAAGTGGACTCTCACGGTGGATAGTTCTTTACTGTCGTTCGTTTCATTCGTTTCGGTCTCAGATAAAACTGGAAAATAGTACTGCTCTGTTGTTCATTAACTTGTTCAAATATCAATAACGTATAGAATATCGCTGCCATACACTTCTCTTAATAATTAAAAAAATGGATATATCAACATGATCGATCGGGCATCACCGCTAGCAAGTTCACTATTGACAAAATTCGGGTTCAAATTAGGACAACAGTTTTGGTCAGATCTTTACTTCAGTGAGTTCAGACAAGCTTGCAAATAAACGTGCACATGTAAAATCATAACCACATATAACTGGCTAAAAGCGGCTGGTAATAATTAGATGATGTGCCGCCTTGGGACTGGTCTCGGCGCGACCCAGTCTGTGATCCCCGACAACCGAAGCTGGGACGTTCCGACTGTACCGAATGCTCTTCTGACCGTGGACGTCTGACATTCGAGCGGATATGTTAAGCTTTGCTCCCGAAACCAGTGGAAGATCTTTAGGAACTGCATACTGTGATGCAAAAGAAGTGGGAATTATCATGTCGTGAGATGACTGCGCGTAAAATGTTTCCCGTCCGTCGGGTGACCGGATAATAGGCGGAGGCTGGGCCATGGGAAAGCCATAACCCAACTGCAAAACAAACTTACAAATGACTCATTTTGGTGAAAATTCCAAAAGGTATTAGCAGATTGGCAAATTGTGAGCTTTCTATAACGTATCATTGTCAAATCTGGCGACACGTGTTCTTACACGGCAGCACTGGATCCAATCAACGTGGTATTCTTGCTCAAATGGCGTCTTCTTCTTCGATATTCCCGTCATAACATAGCCGGTGCTGTGAAAGTATGGTTCATTAATGCTCGCCCAGCTAAAGCAATTAAACGTGTAATTGATTGATTACCCGCAGTACACCCGAAATTGTTGGTTAGAATCGTAGTACTCGTAATACAAGTCGTGTGTGGACACATACTGCAATCAAATAAAATCTTCGAATTCATTGTACTTGTTGTGTTAGAGAAGCACAGGAAGAAGAGCAGATACTTGCATAACAAGAAACGTAGTCGATGTAGTAACCATTCGGAGTTTTGCAGCATTTAAACGGCTGCAGATCGTCGCCTTGGATGGAATTATATCCGCCGACGCGAAACTGGTAAAAATTGAACTCGTTGTCCCACAGTGCTGTAAAAAAGCAACTTAAAGCACTGTGCAAATACGGTAGAAAAGTCAAATTAACGGACCTGTTATGAAAGTGTTAATCGAAAGTGATGGACTTTTAGCATCGAAGCAGAAGTATGTATCCGTATAATTCCGGACAACGCAGCTGAAATATAGGAAGACTGTTTGTAAGAATCATCAGATCTGTCGACTGTTAATTACATACCTTGGGTAATACGGATAAACGCCTTTCGTTGGGGATTTGTATGGAAAGACAAATTTGCACCAAACCATTTGCAATCGCTGTATAAGCGTACAAGTGAAATACACATAACGATGGGTACCCATGGGTTTCGCTTTATTGAAAATATTATTACCACAGACAATATTAGAAATGATGTTACCTCAAAATCATCAAAAAAATCCCTGTTAAACGAAATTTGCACGTTGTCAAAATGGGGAAAATAGGTTCATATAGGATGCTACACTTACTGCAGACCGATTAAAGCTTCGCCTGCAATTGAAGCCCGGTTAGTAACTTGATGAATAATATCTCGGAGTTTGCCAGTGTACTAACCATCCATGCATTCCACAACCCACTTCACATGGGGGTGCGTCGAGCCCCCTTCTCCATGGAAAGCCGAAATGATCGTATCACCCTATGAAATTATGAATAACCGTATATCCGTATAACCATATCCTTACCAAGGATTTGACGAAAGCATAATTTAGTATAGGAATCTTTTACATATTCAGCTTACCGTTCCATAAGTGAGATAACCGCCATAATAGCGTTGTGTGCCTTCCAGGGGCACCGTGAGATACAGCAATGAATTCAATAATAATACAGCAAAATTCATTGCGACACTGTTCTAACTTTGACGTCCGTAATTAAACTAAGAAAGAAACAAAATATGAATTTTTGAGTACGCTGGATACTCTGTACACAGATTTCGCTGATCAGGACAAGGTAATAGCCTCATTAACCTTGTCGCCCATGTTACCTTGCTGATTGTTGTATAATGACGGCAAAATACTCCGCAGTGATTGGCTTGGATTGTACGGTCTCGGCATGACATCGTATCAGTCAGCATTGTGGGATGCTGCTCGATTACTGCTACAGTACAACTGCTGCGAATGCCGCCTCGTTACGGGTATGAAGAAAAAATTCACAACTTGAGCTACGCTGAAAATACCTGTTAATTGGTTATGTATGTATGCACAATCAGAGCATATGTGCACAATAACATTTCGTACGGAGTACCGTAAAATACACATCTTTAAAATAGTTTTGATCGCTCATAATTATTATAATGCTCATATCGGTCCAAGATCTAAACATTTATGCTGGCAATACAGAATAAAGCGTAATTAAATTATATATACATTATGGACACATGCTGTGAAATGTGGAAGGGTGAAATGTGGACTTCCGATGGGAACGGATAATGTTCTCACGAGTGCCTTCCGATGGTGGCTGATAATGCCATTGCGTGAGCGGATACGCCATTGTCCAGATGTGGATACGTCTTTTCCTTGCCGTATCGTGATTTACGGTGTTTTTGTGCATTAATCGAAAACAGTTAACATTTACGCTTGTCTGGTGTAGTCGCATTTTCTCTGCATTGTGTGACCTTTTTCCGCGTTGGGTAACTACTTGGGCCAGTGTTTGCACGTTCTTGAACAACATTCTGAATTGTTCCTGGTTCTGTTTCCTTTATTCGTCACGAGATATATATATCACAGTACAGCGTAGGAGCACATTACCACCACCTATACATAAATCCACCTTTATTCGGGGTTGTACTCCTTGGCCGTTCCCCTTGAAACCGGGTTCCCTTGGATGCCTCCGTCATTTGGCACATCTTTCGCACAATAAAAACCAAAATATTCGAGTCCATTTGCACTTCACTTAAGTATATGATTGGTGAGTGATATTGCGCTTACCATACCTGATGAAAGTGACTCAGAAGACTACAGCCCTCTGAATAATCTTCGAGTTAACGTTACGCAAATCCGCGCATTTTGCTAGAGTTGACAGTATTTCCTACACCTTGCGCAATGAATGTAACTATAACTGAAGTGTTGTGTGTGTGTCGTTGAGCAGCTCCAGTGTTTTTCTATCATACCTGTGGTAGTAATCGAATTTTCCCTTTATTCTCCAAAATACTGAATTTACACCAATGCAGTACCGCAACCGGCAATATTCCCAAAGTTGAAAGCCGTACTTTACACGTCAAGACGTACACACAGATGACAGCTCGTTAAACAGTAACTGTCATCGTATGAAATCATTAAGAGCCGCCATCAGGTTGTTTGGCGGAAAAATCGTACGTCTTGGGATCTCTAAGCGGACAGATAAAGGTCGTAGTCGCATTCCTTAGGTACTTATACGAAGTCGAGTAGCACTTGGGTATTAACGCTGTAAACGTCCGCGGCGTCAAATCAGTCGGATCCTGAATCGGCAACCGGATGAAATCCTCTGTCCACTCGGTTAAACCACCCGGCTGTAAAGTACTAATGTTGGAAGCGGACGTAGGATCGTCGGGATTGAACCACGTTGGACCATAATCACAGGCTAACGAATAGGGATCGTTAGGCATTAAACGGGCACTGCGCAGTTGATCAGTTAGGGACGTATCGGTAGTGCCGGAATCAACGTAGATAACGGTTGATTGGTCGATGTAGAGGTATTTTAGGCTTTTTAAGGGATTCAGGTCGGTTCGGTAGATGCAACCCCCGGGAAACGTGGCCAGATTGATGCCGGGATTGCGCGCTAAGCTCAGATGAACCAAGTTTTTCCCGGCAGTCTCACTGTCTTCGGAAAACATGCCGATGTATGTAGAGCCTTGTAGGTTGTTCCCGGCCAGGTAAAGATGAGTCAGTGCAGTCAGGCTGCAAGTAAACAGTACTGCTGTCAAAATGTTAAGTAGCCTGTCAGGCGATCTGTTATATCTTTCTTGGTACTTGTTGATGCTATTTGCTACAGCTGTAACAAATATGCTGATGATTAACGATCGGTATGTAATGCATTACTTAGCGGAAATTAATGAGTTATTATTAAGGGAATTTCCGGTTAAACAGATAGGTTTGCAATTGATGTTGCCATTGCACGGATGTAGACAACAGACAACACCCATAATTATAATGGTTTCGAGAGTGAAAAGATGGATCTCCATTGTCCTTTTGTCAGATTGTGCGCGCAATGAGCGGTTGTTCTGCAATACGGTCAAAACGTTTAAACAGAGATGCCGCTCTGAAAATACATGTTTCCATCTGATTCATGAATTTTACGAAATTTTAAAATTCATTTGAAAATTTCACAGCCATACGTTCTGGCTGAAACTGGTTCAGAATGATCATCACATGTATGCGCATTTACAGATATATCGTCCAAACAAATCGGACTGAAACGTGGATTTTCAAAGCGGCATCTCTGTTAAACTTTTTGACAATATTGCAGAGCAACCGCTCATTGCGCGCACAAGCAGACAAAAGTACTTACAATGGAGATCGATAATTTCACTTTGAAACGCACTATACGAGTGATTTCTGCTGTATACATCCGTGTAGTGGCACTCTGCTGCGCAAAAGCTCTGCTTTGACCGGAGTCTACCCTTAAGGTTTGATGATGCAGTGTTTCTTCTTACCTATCAAAAGAAGCCTGCCCGATATTGATAATACCATTATTAGACAAATCCAATAGCGTTAAATGTGGTAGATCGTCAAACTCTCCAACCTGCACGCTGACAATACGATTACTGGATAAATTCAGCCACTGCAGACTCGATAAATCCGAGAACGCTTTCGGTCCAATTGTCTGCATGAAATTCTCTCCCAGATGTAACTTCTCCAAGTACGGAAAGCCAGCCAGAGATTTCCTTGCCAGGTACTTGATCTGATTCTGCGACAAATCCAGAAACTTTAAAGACTTTTTCGTAACGTCCGGCATTTCTGATAACACTTTGAATATCCAGGGTTTGAAGTACCCCGACCGCAGTATCAACTGCTTCAACCGGACAGACGTACCATTGCCCAGTGTGGCAAAGGCCTTGTCGCTGAACTTTGGTGCCGCTTGCTTGTTCTCCGAGCAGAAACTCATGGTCAACACTTCCAACGTGACAGGGAGATCTCGGAAGAAATCATCCGTGATTTTCTGGAATTTATTACAACTGATATCCAGACTCTTTAAACTCTCGAAGCGGATAACCCATGACGCTTTGAAAATTCTCAACCCGGTTTTTGACAGATCCAGCGTGACGACACTGGCAAAGTTGACTTCCGGTGGAAAGGGCGATGGATATTGATCAGGACTGGAGACCGCTAACAGCTCACTGTGGAACTTATTCCCACTCAAAACCAGCTCTGTTACAGCAGACATTAAGATCCGAAAAAAATTGGATTTAGGTTGTGCCATTAAGTTGTTATTGGAAAGGTCAAGTTTTTCCACCGGCGCGTTTAATTGGTCGAAAATATCAATTCGCGACAACTCTCGAAACTGATTTCCGGCTAAATTCAGAGATTTCAGTTTGGTCAAGCCTTTAAACAGTCCTTTCTGCTTGGGCAGACTGGTGTTGCTGAGATCAAGGTCCTCCAGAAAATCGAATCCGCGAAACATACCAGCCGCACTAAAGAGTTGTTGAAACTGATTGCCCGAGAAAGAAAGGGTCTTAGTGGTGTTGATACTCGACAATGCAAATATCGCGTCTTTGGATATGGGAAGATTGTTCTGCGACAGATCAACGATACTGTTGTTGGCCAGATTCAAATTCTCGATGATCGTCTCCATCAAGTTCTCCTGTATAAACTGCGTACTCCCGCTAAACGAGTTATTTGTACAGATGAACCTCTTCAACAGCGATGTTGTCGTGAACAGCCGGTCCGGAATATCATTGACCGTTATACTAACAGTATTCTCCGTAAATATCATCGAATCCAAATTGGGAAATATATCCAGGAAATTGTCTCCGATGGACGTTATACTATGCTTAACAAACACAAACAGCTTGACATTTTCCAGCGGTATCACTTCTTGCAGATCAGCCGATAGTTGGTTAATCCCGGTGGCCAACAGTACAATCCTCTCGATCTCTTTTGGTAGCAATTCAGCGTTGAATTGGGTCAGCTGGGGTGCACCCTCAATCTTCAGACTGCGTATTTTACTTTCCCTGAGTACGGGGAAGTTGACGAGGTTGGTCAGGTTGAGGAGATGTAAGCTGTACATTTGTGAGCGGATTGTGCGGAAGACTCCAGATTCTAACTCAATGATACCGGGAGAGCTCCATAGCAAAACGTTGAGCTTCTTACCGGAAAAATTCGTATTTTGTACAGTTGCGATGAGATCATTAAAGGTCACCGCTTCGCAAATAATATCGTATTCGTCCCCGCGGGAACAGTCGAGTACACAAGTGTGCGCTGTAAAAAAAACAAAAATAGTTGGTCTACTACTAGTAATAAGGATACTGAACTAACAGAAGTAACTTCATTTTTACTGACAACTTTGATGTAAGGAGACCTTTAATAAAACAGCCGAGTATTTTTGAATACTATGCGAACGCTTTTGCATGCACAAGGACTCCAGAAGGAGAAATCTACAGCATTAAGGCTAGACTCCGGTCATTTGGGAGGTTTTGCGCGAAAGAGTGCCATTGCATAGGTGAAAACTAGAGACAGAACCCATACAATCCTTTTCAAAGTGAAACGATGGAACTCCATTGTCTTTTTGTCCGTTTGCGCGCGCAATAAGCAGTTGTTCCGCAATACGGTCAAAAAGTTTAAACAGAGATGCCGCTTTGAAATACACGTTTCCATCCGATTCATGAATTTTACGAATTTTCAAAAATTTTGAAATTCATTTTAAGATTTCACACCGGTTCGTTTTGGCTGAAACTGGTTCAGAATGATCATCTCATTTGTGCGCATTTATTGATATATCGTTTAACCAAAGTGGATGGAAACGTGGATTTTGAATCCGGAATCTCTGTTTAAACTTTTTGACCATATTGCGGAACAACCGCTCATTGTGCGCACAAACGGACAAAAGAACAACGGAGTCCCATCTTTTCAATTTCGAAACCATTATGTTGGTGTTGTCTGTTGTTTACACCCGTGCAGTGGTAACGTCAACAGCAAAACTATCGCTTTAACCGGATAGTCCCCTTAACAGAACTGCTGTCTAAAAGAAAATCTTTGACTCCTTTAAAATTTGCTATACTTCACCCGATCGCACAAAAAGGGAGACCGAATTTTATGAATTAATTTGTAAATTCAATAAAATCCCTGATCTTTCCGCTCAGATTCCCAGAACCAGAAGATATAGTTCTGCTAAGTGCTAGACACCAGCCTAGAGTACTAGACGATTATGGCAGCAATGCAGTTTGCAAGATATTTTCCAATTTGTTAACCGCTGATCATTTTGCATGAACTGTGCATTATTCGCACAGCTAAGCGAGCGTAGACTGTAACAGAAACAACAGCAACGGGTAAATAAAGAAACAGCCTCATACCGATCCACAAATCGATGAGCTGTGAAATGCAAAACAGTAAACACAGCCATAAGGTGATAATGAGAGCGTTAACTAATGCACCCGAAGGCTACAAAAAATGGTTCGCTGACTGTTCCCTTTCGTGTTGTTCATACAGTTAGCGAGCGAATTTTTCTAGTTTGCTACCTATGAAAGTGTGTGACCTTGCACAAAAATTTACAGACATCCATGTGTATTGTAAGATTTTCCGTGGCACCGGAATTATGACAATGAATAGGACATGTTCCAGGCACCACATTCAAAACTCGATTACTCAACATAAACAAGCGTTGGCGTAACTATTGTATGAATAAAAAGAGCGGTTCGGCGCCTGATAAAAAATGCACAATATGAATTTATTTACATTGTTTTTCGGGGTTTGTTTATCTGTACTTTAACTGTTAAGTGTATGTTTTAAAAAATAGCTTCGTGCCTTGGTCGACCACGGGAACGTGCACTCTCAGGTTTTACTCAGTTTTCCTTTTTTATGTTAAGGTTTTTTTTGTGTGGTTCATTTCTGGTGTTATTGTGGCCTTTTGGGTAGTGAATTTTGTACTGTTTTTCTTTCTTTTTCATTAATCTTCGCCCAGTACTTAATATGATCCCCTGTCTGTTTGTTGAGTTAATGTCATGCATGTCGATGTATGGCACCTGCTGGACCGAAATGGCCAGAGGAATAAACTTGTCTTGTGAGCACTAGTCCAGCACTAGTCAGAGCAAACTCGTAAAGGATTCTCTACGCGACACTAACATGCTTTATATTTTACAGTCTTATCACGCCACTCTGGGACAATCTGCTTGCGACCGCCCTATGCGTCACAGTTCATAGCGTGAGACCTCAATGATGTTCTGGTCGATCGACCATTTTGTTCTGAATCTTTTGCGTTACAGAAATCAAAATTCTGAGCTGATTCCGAATTTTGGCATTATTTAGTTCAGAGACCTCTAGAGGTGGAAGACACTCCGACCCATGCGCTGTCGCCTCCCGATTCACATTCAAAATTTCGTACAAAATTCCACAGTGATTGTATTGTCATGCTGCGATATTAAGATTGTAGTCTATTCATTTCTCTATCAGAACATGTCGAAAAACTGCCCTTTTGAAATATCGGTCTCTTGTTTGGGCGTGGTCAACGCAGGAACAGTTTATGCACAGCCGAGCACCCTTTGACCTTTGATCTCCTGGCAGCATTGCATTATTCTGGACCGATTTTGACACAGGATCACTTCGGAGGATCTGTTACACTAGTTCTCCTTCAAAGGTGGGACGGTGCAAGAGGCCTTCGCCAGAACGCGGGCTTTAATCCTATGATGCCCCATACTTAATTCACAGCTTGCTGTGAAAAACAAGTGTACATGAAACCGTACCTCCTATAATGCTGATGCATTGAATTTCTTGTTCCGCCTTACAAACCACTTCTTTGACATGTCCTTCAATAAAACAACTGCATTCGGACTCCTTGAAAGTATTCCTGGAGGTGCACGGGCGCTTTTAAGTTGGCATTTTTTACCATAGAGGTCTATTTGAGGTGATGCTGCACCACCCATAGCGCGGTTCGCCGGCAAGCCAATGTACTGTATTCCCGAGCCCATTTGTCCATTAATTTTACAGTCTGGCCAGTGGTGAGTGTACATGTGGCGTGGTGTGAGTGGGGTGCCAGTGACGTCACCCCTCTCTGAGCCTATGGCTCTCGCTTCCACATACACTCACCCATTCACCACATATACACTCAGCACTGGCCAGACTGTAAAAAAGAATGGACAAATTGCCCGGGAATACAGTAAGCTTTTGGACTAAAAACAATAGCCCTTGGTGTCCTTTACTAGGTGGTTCCACTGGCGGGACCAGATGCTTCCAGTGTGATTTTATGTGCAACTATTTATACCAGGTCTAAAACCAGACCCCCTTCCTTCCTGTTCGGAACGACCCATGCAGGAATCTTTCGAAAATATCTTAGTGAGATTTTGTTTGCTAGACTCAGGACAAAAAACTGAGTAGAAAAAATGCTTAAATGGTGCTCTGAGAGTAAGCGCGGCTAGACGCGGCGTCGCAAAGTGCTGTTGTCCCAGAGTGGCGTGATAAGACTGTATATGCTATTCTTTTGATTTTTTGCTAATTCACCACCTGGAAAGATGACAGCAATTACATACCGAAACACGGGCAAAGAAAGCCCTATAGATGCTTACTCTCGTTAAATCCCGAATCGCCAGCCAGAATTGCTGTTGAAAAATCAGCATTGTCATCAGCGTACAGACTGGGACAGTCATCGTACTGGTAGCCTTTGGCAAAGGGAAGTAATGCGAATGGTACGCTAAGAAGACCGACCAGAATGACACATGTCAACCTGGGAAACGGCATTATTCGCGGATGAATAAAATGATGAATCACAGGATATAGAATCCCGCAAATACAGATAACAATTAATAATTCTCCTTTCCGTCTATTTCATGCTAGACAGTACCAACATCCAAAGCAGATCAATCTTTCCAGGGAAGTCTAAAAAGCGCTACTATCATGGTGTTAATTATTGGGGTAATATTTCGTGAATCAGAAAATGCACGTTTTGGAAAAGCTACGTTATGGGTCGCGAGATCTGATTTCACACACTAGTTTACCAGTGAAACGAGGGAAAGCCTGGAGGGATAGTGAATTTATAAGATCCTAACCGGTTGCGTCGCTATTATGGCGCTAAAAAGATTATGATCTGCCGCTGTGCACTCTGCTTTATTACCGACAGCTGAGTATTCCTTTGGGGGATAAAAGCTACAATTAACCAGACTGACATGCTTACAATCTGCGTATTTTTTCACGGTTTACAGAACTGAGATTGTACAGTACGTAGTGGCAAAATTATTCATGAATTTGTTGACGGTTGTAGAATTTGTAGTTTACTGTACTTACGATAATTATGTGGCGCAAACAGCTCATACCGCTTTGCAGAAAAACTTTGAACGACGAAGAAGACCACTCGATCCCTTGTTAGTACTAACAGCACTGTATTCTGCATCAGTCTGGGTACATGTATGCTTAACTTTATAAGAGGAAATGTATGTATTATACTGTATATACCTCTTTGTAAGTATTTCTCCAGTTAATCCAGTATAACAGGTTTTTTTATACGATACACTTTCATTCGAAACACACCAAGAGTATTGGATCGAAAACAAAACACTCAGACGCAGACCGCTCGCTTCGGCCAAATAACAAAAAAAAAGTACAACAGGTTGGACTTCACACGCAGTCAGGTACTAAAAGCAATAGACAGTATCTGTAGTAATTGTTGCCGGTAAAAGGCGATCTGACTTGTTCAACGCTTAGCAAATGTTCACCTATCAGCACAACTCCATGCACTGCCAACTGGGACAAATTCTTCGTATTTAAGTTGATTGCATCGTTGGTGATGTTTTTCTTTAATTATCTGTGATTCACCCAAGAAAGAGTTTACGGAATGACGTACATACAGAATCTTCTGCGACATTTTTACGCTGAGATGATCTTTATAGCACGTTTCAGGAACTACTGTATGGGTTATACGAGACGTGATCCAAAACTCTAGATTAGCAGTGCAGTGAGGTAAGGCCTGGAGGGATCGTTTAATTAATAAGATCCTCACCGGTTGAACCGCTATCATGGCGCAAAAATACTATCGTTTGGTGTGTTCTGCACACTGTCTTTACCTTTTATTTGTCTGTGCTGGAGTATTCCTTTGGGGGATAGACCTTCTATCATAAAATAACAATTAACCACTTACGCGTCTTCTTGTTAGCGTCGCTCGAATATCCTGCCTATTTTGTCACGGTTCGATATTGTATATTTATGTGAAAAGAAAATGTTGTATACGTGCATGTATAGTATTGATATCAGTAATTAATTTTATATTTATATAATTTATTAATAATTTTTTTAACGGTGTATGAGTGCAAAGAGCCGGGTCCTCTCACAAGTCAGCTGAACGAAATATACTAGACAGTCTAAACTCAACAAGAAAACCAAACTCAACTAAACTCAACAAGCCAGCGAAGAACAAATACTCTGTCTCTTATTATTCGTATTCCAAAAGTGGACTATGTTAGCATGGCAATATTAACGTGCATGGGTGTCTTGCTAATGTTTATTCCATAACCCCTCATAACAAAGTTTTGTCAACACGCCGTCAGGTAAACATTTGTTTCGGATGCTCCTTTATTGAAATTTTTCTGTATCTGGAAGTCACAAAAAACCTCATCCAGATGCTTCAAAATGTACTCAATCATTTGCATGATTTACGACACGGCAACGGTGTTTCAGCTGATTCTACCACACATGGAGCACTAAGAACTATCGCCCGGCTGTTTCACCGACGGATCATACGTCCTCGTATCTTTGATCGGACAGATAAAATTCGTCGTTGCGTTCCTAACATACTTGTACGAATTGCCAAAGCACTTGGGAATCAACGCCACAAAGGTCCTCGGGGTTAGATCCGTCGGGTCGGAGATGGGTAATCTCAAAAAATCATCTTCCCACTCGGTAAAACCTCCAGGTTCATTGTTTTCATAGCTACTGTACAGATCATCTCCTCCGACTAACGGCGGCCCATAGGGACAGTCCAGATTATACGGATCATTGGGATCCATCTTCCCTTTCCAGTTATGCAACAATGTACTGGTGGATAAGTCGTTTAATCCGTGATCCAGGAAGATGGTGACGAGACGGTCAATGTAAATGTAGGTCAGGCTGTCCAGGTAGTTAATGTCCTCGCGCTTGATGCAGCCAGTGGGGTAGGTGTTGAGAGAGATGAGGTCGTTGCGGGAGAGACTCAGATGGATGAGTTTCTTGCCGTAGCCTTCCGTGAAGATACCCAGGTAGCTTTCTAGGTTGTTGCGGCCGAGATAGAGGTGGGTCAGTTCGGTTAATCTGGAACAATGCATATTTTGTAACAAAATCCAGGGAAAAAAGCACAAGTACAAGATAGCACATGGAGTATTTAACCAACTGAAAGCAGAGATTTGTAACTACATGTACTTTTCAGACTTAATTTTGTCCAAAAACATGTATCCAGTTACACATACCATAACCTATGTACCCGTAATCCCGAAGTTTGACCTTTATATGCGTACTGCGCTCTGGTTCAACCCTGCTTGCATAAACAATCGTCTAGAGTTCTGGTCTCTGAACTCCGCACATCGATGCTTTTGTTATTCAAACAAAAGTTCAGTGTATCGCTGTATTAGTTGTTCCTATAAGGAACTAACTACCTGTTCAAAGCGCCAGTTCCAAATTTCACCATCCCATTGTTGGACAGATCCAGGAAGGTCAAGTGCGGCAAATCCTGAAGTTCTCCTGGCTGTATGCTGACAATGTGATTACTCGACAAGTTCAGCCACTTTAAACTGCGCAGATCATCAAAGGCATTCTGGCCAATGGTCTGGATAAAGTTCTCTCCCAGATGCAGCTTCTCAAGATACTGATACCCAGCAAAAGAATTTCTGGCTAAATATCTAATCTGATTCTGCGACAGATCCAACATTTTCAGCGTCCTCTTCGTGACAGCTGGTACCTGCAGTAAATATTTAAGAATCCAAGTTTTGAAATACCCTGACCGCAGGATTAACGTTGTCAGTGCCGTATAGCTCCCATTTCCCAAAGTGCGAAAGGCATCCGGATCGACTTTCGGGGCTGTTTGCTTGGATTCCGCACAGAAACTCATAATCAACGTCTCCAAGGTGGGAGCCAGCTCTTCAAAGAACTCATGCGTTACCTGGTCGAATTTATTACAACTGATATCCAGGATTTTGATGACTGGGCAGTTGCTGGTCCACGATCCCCTGAAGGTCTTCAGTCCGGTACGCGATAAATCCAGGTGGACTAGATTGGAAAAGTGAAAACGAGACGGTACCGGATCAGGGTACTGGCCATCAGGATTATCCAAAAGGTCACTGTGGAACTTGTTTCCACTAATTATCAGTTCCTTAAGACCAGGGGCTAAACTTTCAAAGGAATTTTTGGGAAGGGCCATCAGGATGTTATCGGAAAGGTCAAGTTTCTCCAGCGGAGCAGTGAGGCCTTCAAAGATGTCGATGCGAGCCAAGTCACGGAAACGATTACCAGCTAGATTTAGGGATCGTAGTACACTGAGGCCACGGAAGAGTCCTTTTTGTTTCGGGACGTTGGTGTTACTTAAATCCAGATTCTAGGTAACAATAGAAAAACAAATCAGATAGACAGTTAACCACGATCACGTGTGACATTAAATGTCTATAATAATTCGTACATAAGACAATTATTGTAAATGATAAGAATTTTACATCCCTTCTATAATATTAGTCTTACATCTTTTATAAAAGAATCAGAATACCTTACTTAAAGTTTTCTTTTGTTTGCTTACCTGCAAGAAATCGAAACCTCGCAGCATTCCACTGGCAGAAAAGAACTGTCCGAACTGGTTACCGGTAAACTTTAAAGACTTGCTCGTATTAATACTCTGAAAAGCGTACACCGCATCCTTGGAAATCTGCAGATTATTATTAGACAGATCCACCACGCTGTCATTTGCCACGTTCAGATTCTCGATAATGGTTTCAAACAGCTGCTGCTGTACACTAGTCGATGTGAATGTGTTGTTCGTGGCGATAAAGGTCTTCAAAAGGCTCTTCGTGGTGAACAGTCCGTCAGGGGTGTCGGTCATGGAAACGACATTATCTGCAAACGTCATTGATTCCAGATTCGGGAAGATGGATAGAAAGTTATTACTCAATCCGGTTATGCTGTGCTGTACAAAAACAAACGTTTTCATGTACTGCAACGGTACAACCTCCTGTAGATCCACCGATAACTGGGTGATCCCGGTGCCCAGTAACACAATCTTTTCAATCCCGGCGGGAAGGAGTTCGGCGTTGAACTGGGTCACACCGGGTGCTCCTTCGATTTTTAACGTTTTGATGTGACTGTCCCGTAGTACGGGGAAATTGATGAGATTGGTTAGGTTGAGGAGATTCAGGCTTTTCATCTGCGTTGAAATAGCACTGAAGACTCCGGACTCCAGTTCGACAATGTTCGGGGAGCTCCAGATGTAGATGTTGAGCGAAATGTTGGGCACGGTTCGGGTCATGTTTTGTACGGTGTAGATGAGGTCGTTGAAAGCCACCGTTTCGCAGATGATGTCGTACTCGTCCCCGCGGAAGCAGTCCACTTGACAAGCGTGTGCTGTGAATCAAAATGTAGATCAGAATTATTTTTGTCAGTGATACGACGCGACACATTAGTACAACACGCAACACGGAAATTGTGCAGTTAATATTAATGGAATATTAAAAAATTAAATGAAAAAATTAATTGCATTGGTACAATAAATAAGATTCGCAAAAAAAGGTGAATACGATTTGGAAAGTTGGTCGGATGGAAAAATACAGTAAGCGGTAAGCCTTTAATTATTATTACTTGGTAACGAAAACTCGGGACATATATACTGCGATTTTGCAATCAGGCGCTTAACCGTTTATTGATTGAAGTTTGAACCAGTTTATTTATGCTTAGCCTAATTTTCATATCCGTCCAGTTTTCACACTTGCTTTTTTTGAAGTTCGGGCTAGCTTTTAAATTCTCAAAAAAGTTATTTACAAGTCAGTTCCTTTGCTCTCGGTACAAAACGCCTGACAGAGTAATCCCACTTTGTTAGTCTTGATTTCCTGTTTTAAAATTTCTTCACAATTACGATGAGTATGTATAGTGAACACTGTACCTCGAAATTCATACATTAATATTAGCAGATAAGTAAGAAAGCATGTCACTTACAATCTGAAAACCCCGAATTTCCAGATAACAGTGCATCGTTGCCGTCGTCATCATCGGGATATAAACTCGGACAATCTTCGGCAGTAATGTTCCTCAGATAAAACAGATGGAGACAGAAGAAGCTGATATAGAGGAGAAAAATGGTTTTCCATAAAAACTGTTTCCGTGACATGTTACTGATTATATAAGTACAGTTTTTATTTATTGATTCCAAACATCATCCAGATGACAGGTCGAGGTATTTGGACTGGAAAGGCAGTTCAGGTGGGGTTTCGCCCCCCACAAATTATAATTTTACTTCCACAAAAGAAGGTTCGGAGAGCGGATCATACGTAACGTGAAAGCTTCAAATGTGAAAACTCCTCGTGCTTTCATTTTGCCTGCAGCATGTAGGAGGCTTCAGGCAGTTTTGACTGTTTTGGTACTGTCATATATTGTTCATCACAAAAACACAAGCGGTGTATATGTAGAACAAAGAGATACCGCATAACCTAGCCATACAATGTCATAGGCATTAATCAATCTACCAGTATAGTATGAACGTACTATATAATTATGTATAGTATAGTACGTTATGCATTTCCATTAGTCAATCTATAGTATGAACGTTTTATCTAATTATCGGCAAAGTAAGGTAAAATATATACGACTGTTTCTTAACACACTATCAAAAACTGAAAAAAAACGAACTAATGCCATTCAAAAGCGCTCCAGTGATATGATTATCTATAGTACTTCTGTTACATATGCAACAATACGAATAATGTATGTACATATCCGTTAAATCGTTTTTACGACCTGACTGACCTTCTAATTCTCAAGACAGTTGTAAAGGAGTCGCCAGCTTTTACAGTTATCAAAAAGTATAACATGGAGAGGAAAACGAAGTCATTCAAAAGAAGCGGGTATTTTAGTGGCGATTCACTTGGGAACGGGAGAAAGAGTTATAACCGTACATGTACGCTTTATTTCTCCAAATGTGCACATAATTATGTTCTCAGTTATGTACCATAAGCACTCAACAAAAGAAATCCATTCACATGAAAAACTTACCCTAGTTGCCACGCGATGGTACAGTCCGTTACGTACCACGCGTTGTCTCTATACTTAGACGACGAAACATAAAACAAGTTGACCTACCTCCCCGAATCTTAAAAAGAAACTTTTTCAACAAGTTGTGAACCGTTTTGGACGTGTGAGTTAAGTTCCGGCTCCAGTGAAATGTAATACAGCTTCGATGGTAATGGCATATGTCGTAACGGTAACTACGTATGTATGTGAAAAGTGCATTATTATTCAACGGCAGTACCTCACCCGACTCACTCTAAACGGAGAACGGAAAACGGAGGGGGTCATCTTTGAACGGTAACTCGTTTTGTACTAAAAGAGTGCAGTATTTTCGCTATCAATAAAATTTAACCGTCGGTTATTATCCAAATCCACCGGGTTCAACTGAACCTTTTGCAGCGGAGCAACACCATAATATTGTTAGTTACGTTATGCCAATAGTGACCCTGTACTATGCTTGTATTGCCTGTATGTTGGGGCGTCGGGAAAAACTACAACAGAATTATATGAACTCGAGAAACCGGCCAGCGGAATCCTCGGCCGATGGACTTCCTTTGCCAGCTAGCCGATAAGCATGGAGTTTCAACGAGGGAACAGGTTGTGCATTAGAGGAACGGTAAACTCCACTAACAAGCAAGGAGGTCGAGGATGTGTGTGTTTATTCTTTAACGTGTAACACTGTTACAATTTTGCTGCCTGTGAAATACACAGTACGAAAAGCACACAATAATTTATACGTAGACAGGCCGTTGGTAAACGACAAAAATTCCTCGTCACAAGTGTCGCGACAAAAGTATTTGACTGAGGACTACAGTAAGTTGAAAAACGGATACAACAAAGGTTACCTTGAATGGTGTACAGTATCCAGTACAGTTATTCATCCGGCCTGCCTCCATCAGCGTGGATCAGGGCCATGTTACACTTGTGATTTTCTATGTCGGAGAGCTTCAGTAAGTTTTCAGCATAACTCTAACATTTCGGGATGATGACCCTGGCATGTTTACTGAAACAGTTGGAGGAGCCATAAATGTCCCGAGAATCCGGAACCGGTCACTCCATTCCGTAATAACAAAATTTTGTTGGTTTCTGATCTGGAGAGAGATGACCTCCCTGGCATAACACTCCGGGAATTATTATCGGCTAGATCGAGTCCACCGACATCTGGTTCGAAATCTTGACATCTCCTCCGTGGTAAGTGAACGTATTACCAGAATTTCTACCATTAACAGCATCAAAGGTCACCTGGGTCGCTTCCAGATGATTCGACGAAGAGCTATTTATGCTACCCCTTTCTCATCAATTTCCATCAGTATTCCGGTTCATGAAGGACCGCTAGCTTCTCATGGGGATAGACTACGACCTGGAGCTGACCGACGACCACGCGCACGGTGGGGGGGGGAAGGGAATAATCTTGACGACGTCGGAGTTGGCCGTTTCATTTCGGGAATGTTGCTATGTGGTGGGGTTTGTGGGCAGAATGGTGGATCGTTTTGGATGCCAGCTGAAAGCCGTTCGCTGGGGCGTTGTGGCACAGTTTGTTAATCTGGGAAAGTGTGGTGTAGATGTTGGAGATGATGTAGTAACCGCAAATAAGAGGGGCGTATAACCTTGTAGCTATGCATTGATAATAATATGGACTGCACCTTTGCCAAACTGTGTTCTTCCTGATAACAACATATATCTTTACCAAAATTGTAGGTTGACAATTATTATATTGTAGCCTGTTGGCCGTTGCCATCTGTTAACGAGTTTGGATATCGAAAACAACCCGAGATCAACGCCGCTTTAGCATTTGAATAGCACGTTCTAACTGTATCACAGTACTATCATTGACTCATATGGACGCCTTCGGCATGGAATAACGGATAACTGGACTTCCGATGTGAGCAAGTAATGCTCATACGAGTGCCTTCCGATGTCAGCTGATAATGTTGATACCAGATCGACCATTGTCCGATTGGGACCGCCTTCCGTTTTCCATCGAATTGTGGAATTAATTAATTCATGAATTGTTATTCGAACTTCAATGTTCTACGCGGAAGCAGACCCGTTGTGACCTTTTCTCCTAGAGTTGGTATTGATTTAAATTTATGTATGCTGGGGCCGTCTTTTGTATTTCCCTGAATAATACATCGTAACGTTCCCGAGTGTTTTCGTTCTTTGTTATTATTATAACGAACAAGTATGGTACAGATTCAGGACATTTTCCATCACTATCACAACGTTTCCGCCCTTTCTGGGTTGACTTTTCCTGGCCGCTCACATAAACCGTGTTCCCTGGATAGATCCCCAAGATTGCTGTAACGAGTTTTGTCTACTTATATCTGGTTTGCATTACTGCATTCGTGAATAGACACTCTGCACACTGTACGGATGGTACATTAGCGATCCGTGAAACGAGAAAACAGCGTAAAGAATTGGAAATCTTCAGAAAGGTCATGTTGAGCGCTACTGCGGCACGGTTTGATAACAACAAAATGTGCCGGATGTGCAACTAATTAGTTGTGTCTGTAATCGACGCAGGCGTTCAGGAACTGAACCACGTAACCATCCCAGAGCGGGATGTGGCATTGCAGCGACGAGCAACCTTTTTTTGAAATGCCCTAGCTTTCAAATATAGGAGGCAGGAGAGCAGCAACTAGACCGCATACGAGTATACAAGTCGAACAGTTAAATACCCCATGGTGTTCTGTGCTAAATAAACGCGATCCGCTGTTTTCCCGCAAGTTCACCAAATTCGACAAAAAACAGAAATGGTGAAAACTCACCTGGCCGACATATGAAAACTAGTGAAAGTAGCGATGATAAACAACAAAGAATGCGACAAGAACAGGTCAGGCGCTGCAGGGTGCGTGGAGCAGTAAACTCGTAATTCATCATGTCTAGTTTCACTTTATTGCAGATGCAACAAAGTCGGCACATATCAGACAGATTTCTGCGTAAGATGTTTATCGCACAGCTGTCTTCTTATTTGCTGTAGGCAGGTAAATCGCTTGTGAAACTCTCGTTCCACAAGTCTTTGGGAAGTTCCTTTGCTGACTGAAGTTGTTGCCTTTTGTCTGAGAACGAATCGTCAACGCTTTTCCGGTAAAATAACCTACATCCATCAAAAGCGAAGTGAATGACTGCAATTCTAAAAGCTGCGCAATGGTTATTTGGTTTTTTACACGTACATTCATTTGGCTTTTTTAATCATGGTAATGCGATGTATAGTGAATTGCTGACCCACAAGGACAAGATCTCCATATTTTCAAAAAGGTCATGACGACCTTTGAACCAAGAAACGAGCAATAATCTTGAAAGTCAACATGAGACATTTACATACTAACGAGCATAAAAAGGAAATTTTGCATAGAAAGCTCTTAATTATTAATCACAGTGAACATACATATCTGCTCTGAACAGGATCAAAAACTTCGGTTTTTTGACACCACTCCAGAATTGTCGTCTCTAGCTAATGTAAAGTGGGCGGAGGAAAACTTCAATAAAGAACATTGCAAAAGTTCATTGTTCTAATTGTAAAGACTTTTTTTATGCTAATGCTGTCATTAGTAAGTTTATTTTGTCTCTTCTCACTCTCTATGATTTTTTTTCGTTCCTTGCGAGAACTGATCCTGATTATTGTGTTCTGTCTATTGTGTAAAAAAGACTGATGCTCCGTTGCAGATGACAATTATTAAAGCTATTCCTCAAAATAAATAATACTTCACGATTTACTTTTTTATTGTACAGAAGATGATATCTGGCACATGTTTATCGATGATGCACAAAATGTACACTTGTTGTTTTGTTAACTTTGCCGCAGCGGGAAAGGAATGACCGCAATAATTTTTCAACACCAGGGACGAACCGGTTGAAATAAAAGTCATGTAGTGCTATTTCAGAGAATCAGACCATTAATTAGCCTTCAGCGAAATCAAGGTGACTTCCAGAGAAATGAATATAAAGACACCTTTCTCCAACCATTGTTGTCGTGGCTTCTTGGAGTTATTTTTGTGCTTAGTTGTGGTAAACGGCTGACAACATGCGCATCACTTCGGTTCTTCTCGTCGCCCTTTGCGGCATTTCCTGTGCCCATGCAGGCCTTTTCGGTAAGGTTGACATTTTGATGTTTCTTGTAAGCTTTTCATTATCATAATGCATCGAGACTTGATAATTCAGTAATAACGTAGTCGCGTAAATTTCCTGTTGTGTATTAATTATTTTATGATAAATATTAGCAAATTTCTTGAAATAATTAAGTGGCAGATGTTTAAAACATTTTAAATATCTGGTTTACCTAGATTATTTTATTTTTGACCTTGACACGTCTTTTAAATGGCATGTTTTAAATTAAAAAAATTTATAAATGTTTACTTTTCTGGTGCAGTGAAAAGAAGTAATTAGTTCTGCTATATGGATATAATATCTAATTTTCATAATTTGTATACAGTACCTGACACTATAGGAATGATCAGAAAACTTTACTGTGAGTTTACGATCGATGAACGTTGATGTTCCTGGTAATAGATGGGCTATTTGGCGGCGGTGGAAACCAGCCAGTCCCAGCGGGCGGCTCAGACTGCAGCTGGAAAAAGAAAGACAGTAAGTTATCACGACCATAGTAGTTATTACAACAAATTTATGCATGATTTGTATGAATATTTTACAACACACTGCAAGTTTATGTGTACATTACGTATACGTACATATATTCTGTGTAAAAAGCAAGCAACCACGTGTACGTACATATACTAACGACATGCATCGCTCTGCAATAAGCCATTGATTTCCGATGACGGTACCGGTGTTTGGTAGCTCGAAGCTACAAGTAAATTTTAAAAAAGATTAAAAAAGAATTAATAAATTTGGGCATAACATAAGGAATTTCATTGTTATATATATAACTTTCATATTTATATGTATATGTATGTATATACAATACAAACAATACATACTTATACATATAAGTACTTTCTACTTTTATACATATATATACTTTCTACACATATACATATAAACATTTATATATCTATATTTTTTTATATATATTTATATATATTTTTTGTATATAAATATTTATATTTATTATTTTTATATTTATAACAAAGAATAAGGACACGGCTCAAGCGAGCCAAATTACGGGTAAATGTTGAAATGTAACTGTCTTTGTCTATGCGTATAGGGGGCATGATCGGAGGCGCCGTGGACACCGTGGGCGGTGCCCTTGGAGGGTTGGTTGGCGGCGTCTGGGGAGCACTGGTGCCGACGGGAGCCAATAAGGGCGCCATTGAAGCGGCCGGTGGCGGGAACACTGGAAAGGGCGGTGGCTTATTCGATGGCGTCACCGGGTTGGCCGGTGGTGGTATTGGTGGTATTTGGGGCGCCGTTGTGCCCAACTCCGTCCGCTGTGGAAGTATCGAAGGCGCCAAGTCCACAGGTATATAAATATTTTAATATTCGCATATTTACAGTTTTAAGTTAATGTAATAATACTGCAGTTCAACCGAAATCGAAGTAAATTCTAATTAAATAATCTAAGAATTACACCTGAAATTTACTCAAAACAAAGATAGTACCAACATGAAAATAGGAAGTTCTTAAATGGGGTTAAAAAACTATTCATTTTGATAATTTTTGTTCGAGTTTTTTCGGCTGGAAGTTTGAATAACGGATATGTCGGGTTTTCGAAGAAAGCATTGATTTAAATGTGTTTACAAAACTCTAGCATTAGAGACGTAGAAGTAAGGTAAAGTTCAGTACGCGGCACTGATAAAACAACAACTGTACAAATATCTTCTCATGCAGGAAACATTGGCACGACAAACCGGAAGGATCCCTCTTGCGACGATTACCACTGGGTGGATGAAAACGGAAACGAATGCACTCCCAGTAATTTCTTTCGAATATGTCGTATAATGCTATATCACAAGCGGTGTACTTTATTATACAGGCGACGAAGATCATGCCAATGATGGCCACACCGATGATAACATCGAGACCCTCACCCATACTATTACTCTCAACTATAAGAAGAAGGCTGACGGTGAAAAACTGATCAATAGTATTTTGGCCCGCTGGAAGGTGATTCTCGGTAAGCCCCGCGATTCTCCAGGTTCCCGACTGTTTCGAAAGGCTTGATGCTTAATGCTGGCTGCGTTTCAGCTAAATATGGGGTTAACAGCAAAGACGTCACCATCATTATCTACGAAGACCACGCTTCGGGAAGTGTGCACACCGTGACCTATAGCATTAAATTCAAGAAGCCTAGCAGGAAGTACAACATCGACACCATAACTATGGAGTTTGAGAACGATCTGAAGAAGAAACCAATTGTCGGTGTGACAATTACAGTTACAGGCTCACAATCAGGTAAAAGATCAAAAACACTTCATGTATACTCCTCAGACGCTAATTACATGTACAGTTAGTCAAACACATATTAACAAATTTTACTGTGAAACTTCGAATGTTATCGCTCCACCGAGAAGATTTCGTTGAGTACTGTAAATTTTCATCATGTACTAGACTCCCTGGTCGAGAGCTTATAAAGCCCTTTTTACCGAATGTAACCGTAATTTAAGTCGTATTCTTTATTGTAAACTGTGTTGCTTTTCTTTCCTGTGAAGCTTTCAGTTAGCTACGCTAACCGTAAATTCAAGACGACCTTTACAACAGCAAACTGTTACGTTAAAACAGATGGTGGAGATGACTCTCATGGAGATTCTGGATCTGACGATCACTCCGGTGATTCAGGAAGCGGAAGCGTTGACCAGGTCGATACTACCGAACACGTTACCACCATCGGTGGAGAGGAGATCTCGACACCGGTCATCACCCAGACCGGTAGCAAGTTCTCGGTTACCGGCACACTGACCATGGTCTACCAGTCGGACAGCCAGCGAGAATCTGCTCTGAACAAGATCCTTACCATCTGGGTCGCTGTTCTCAGTAAGTCAGCTGTTCCGTCAAGTTTTACGAATAAGGAAAAACAAATTTCGATTCAGTATACAGTACGTCGTATACGTAAACTTTAAGTCAATCCATTAATATGTTACATTATATTTCATAATTACATATTACTACATAATTATATTATATATATTTATAATTATGTATAATATAATTGTTATAATTACATATATTATATATAATGTATCACATTTTTTTAATATATTTTATTGCTGATATATGCACATATTATACGCATATATGAAATCGAATACATATGCGCATGTACCTGTATCAGATTGTAAATGTGCTTGATTACATATTCTACAGTAAAGTTTCTTATAAAAGTTAAAATCATGAAGTGGTTTTGTTTGTATCAGAGTCTTTACGTTAAGTATGATACTGTTTAATGTTTGACACTTTGTCCTGGCTATATAATAATATCGACTGGTTCTTTTTTTGTGGCACATACGGGTAAATCGTTTTATCCATTTTATTATCTATTAATAATCAGTCATTATTTTGTCGAGCTTATTTCATCTATATTCTCAGCTTTTTAATTCAGTTTATTATTTATTAATAATAAGTCTTTATTTAGAGGGGTTTATTTTTTGTATATTAATTCTCAGCTTCTAATTCGTTTTATTTCGGCATAATGTAGACGCATTGACTCGGTACGACTAGAAATTATGCTGTTTTACAGAACAATACCAAGTGAGCCGAGCCACCATCACCGTGACCAGTGTCCACCGCACCGACAGCAGCACCCCGACCGAAATCTTCTACACCGTCACCGGTACCGCGATCAAGCACATTGATTTCTCTGCTGCCCAACAGACCTTCTTGACCCGCGCCAAGGCCACCAATTTTTAAATTACTATATGGTTGATAAAAACATGTGAGATGAGTTTTGAATCTTGTCATAAAATGTGCTTTTTTGGAGGTGGGCTAACGCTGTCAATGCTTAATTAATTTGTTGAAAGTTGCACCGCAACTTGGGCTGCGCAAGTCAAACAAACAACGACCACTCACTGAAGTTATGGTTTTTTGTTATAAATACGGATGGCGCTATACTTACATGTGCATTTTGGGCCATTTTGGGCAGTCAGTGCGGTCGGCAGAACATGGCGCGAAATGATACATACAAGCGTGGGTTCATTTCAGGCGTACGTTTAATTTCATCCTCAAATACGTAAACGAATTATTTCTTCGAGTATTGTTGAGAAATCCTTCTGAAATGAACAGTAATCAACTCAATAAAAAAAATCGTTCAAATTAATTCTGTATATAGTATCAGATTTTATTGTACATTATAGAAATGCAATATTTGTACTCCGTATAAATTATGATGTCTACTATGCTACAGTATTATGCTGCGTCATTCGTTCAGTTTGCACCGATATGTGCATCATCATTTCTCAAAGTCTATGCAACCGTGTTCAAGAATCTACAGTTCTACGAATACTTGAACAAACCAAGTTATTTTCGCCAGTTTGTGTTTTGTGTACGTATTTCTGCGTGTAGAATAGTTACTCGCCTTTATGTTTCCGAAGAGCGTGATATTCAAACAAGATTGTTTAGTTTTATGGGAACGTACGCAGTCAAGCACGAGTTAGCACAGCATTATATTTCTAACATATGTATTAGTCACGGTTCGGTTGCCTTTTATTCTAATTCTGTGATGATGTTTTGATTTGATGCAGCATAATTAGCAGCCTGCGGCTACGAGAAAGTGTATAAAATAATGTTCATCAACAACCTCTGTTGTTGGTATGTGTGGTTTGTGGTGTCCCGGCTGAAGCTTGTTGGTGCTGAGTCTGTTTATGCAGCGGTTGCTGTTAAAATTTACATACCACCCAATTAATCATGCACCTATCAGCTTTAGTGCTTCTTGTTGGCATTTCCTGTGTTGCCTGTGCTCCGCTTGGTAAGCGTGATATTTCTTCTTACTTAAGAAAGTTATTTTAAACATCTGATTTGTTAATAATTTTGATTTGATCATTAACTCCCACATTATAATCTGCTTTGGCTCCAGGTTTCGTATAGTGGAATAAGCAGTCACTTAATTTCATACACTGAATATTTGCAGTAACATTATAAAAAGGTTTATAAAAAATGTTATTATGTGCAGTATCAGAAACATTCACATGCTTTTAAAATGGGTGTACGCGATACTATGAATTTGCATTTGTGCAAAACAGCTGAAAATGTTTTTCTAAATACTGTATCTATACTTCTAGATAGTATAGAAGTAGAAGTGGTTTTGTTTGTAAAGCATTCACATAACTCCATTTTTTCTGTTCAAAATACAGATCCCAGCAACACAGAGCATCTGGAAGCAAACGAAGTTGCCGATACTACGGAAACGGGTAAATACGTATTTTACAGTAATAAATCGCCAATCAACTTAAAGGTTTGGGTACAAATTAAATTAAATAAATAAATACTTATTTTAATTTGTACGTGCGTGCCTTTTATTAACAGTTAGTCGACTTGATTACTGGCTCACTGCACAATCGTACTCACGCTTCTAACAACAAGTATATTCGTGTGACAAAATTAGCGCACATGCCTCAATTTAAAGTCCTTGTTTAGTAGCTGTATGTCTTTTATATCGTCAGTGGTTCCATCACCCACTATCACACATACCATCAATACCGTTTACACCAAGGATGGGGATCGCCAGCGATTCTACAAAGCGATCCTGGATGACTGCAACAACACTAGTAACCATGACCTTTCGCATATCACACTTCGGTCTTCCAGCAAAAGTTCTTCATTGTAGCGGACGACGCTGCCAACAACTGTCGAGGATGCAAATTTGCGGAAGATGTCTTCGCTGATCCCCAAGTAAAGGACACCGGTGAGGTCAACACAGTGACCTTGGTCAGCGCCATGAAGGGGGTCTGCCATTCGGATGAAGAAAGGGACGCCAGTCTGCAGATGCTCTTGGCTACTCTGATATCTGGTGGATTAGGAGGTACAAACCCTTTCACAGACAGTATGTAGATTTGCAATAAATTTGGTGCGTATTTGCAGATAAAGTAATGGACGATGTTAAGCAGGCCACAATCTTAGTGACCAGCATAAACACCGAAGACTACAGGACACCAACGCTGTTCACTTATTCGGTTACAGCGGAATTGAACTAGAACTGAGATCTACTGGAGTTGTTAAGTTTTCTGGCGGTCACCGGAAATCTGAGAACATAAAGGTGTTGCTCATTATGTTGTAAGCAATAATGATACGGTTACAATTGCGATCCACCAGTCGACTGGTAAAGAATTACAATAACATGCAATAAACAATTCTTAAAGGTTGCTAGCAAACTATTACAAACTCTGCATAAATGTCTCTACGATACTGAAAAAGGCCACGCAGTAACGTATTTTTTACGCAGACATTCTTATCGATCAGTTCCAAAGAAGGAAAAAATTAAGCGGTCGTAAATTCAACGAAACACCACATGTGCAATTCCGCATTTAAACAATGGCTACATATGGTTGTTTTTTGTTTTTGTTCCAACGTTTACAAGAGGTTTCTAGCAAAATCGTCTACTGTATCTCCGCAGTACAAAAAGTTTAGGATAAATATATGGTTTTCGGAGTTTCGGTGGAAGTTCTGAACTGAAAGTGTGAGCGTCATTGAATTTTGTGTGTTTCACTTACATTGTGTCTGTGTGTTTGTTTGTTAGAAGTACGTTTGATTTATTCATATGTAAAGTATTCGTATGCAAAGTATCCGTATATGACAGCTGTGGTCTCCACCGTTCAAACCGTTGTAGATCAGTTCAGTTCAGTAAAAAACCGAGTAGCGATGCACCGGCACAATCTATATATTTTACATTAATGGTTACTCGCAAGATACGATAGTACATATTAATCTTTCCAAAGCTGCACGACCTCTCTGACAAACTGTACATGCAACCATTATACGTACAAGAACATTTTGTATACATATTAGTGCAGTTAAGAACTTAACCGTAACTTTTGAGGTACAGTTATCCATCGAAACATGAGCCTCAAGATACGACAGTCAGAAACTAAACAGAGGAAAGAATGCAAACAGAGACAATTCCACACAGTACTGGCGGTTCTTAGATTTAGATCTCAAAAGCGGAAATGGAAACCATCCTTAATTATAAAACTGTTTAATCCACTCGCGGAAAAGTGAACAATGCCCATCCTCCGGATACCACTTCTTCAGCGTCTCTTGTGCATTACCTCCATGACTGAAGTCGATAACTTCCCTGGTTATAAAGCACACTGAGCTTTTCAAAAAAGGACAGCATACGACAACATCTTCCAACACCAGCTTATCACAGATATCCTCCCATTTTGGTTTCTTCCGGAGCATCTCATCGTCGACATTCCTATCCTTCATCAAATCACCCAAGTGCACACCCACTCGGGAAAGGATAATCGTCGGGATTTTAACCCCTTTAGCTTTGAGCATAGTGTGAATGATACGGATTTTTACCTTTGCAAAGGGAGTTTTAGCTGGATCCGTTAATATTCCCAACTTTTTCAGCGGGGGTCGGGTACAAGGTTTATTTGATAGGACGAGTGTCTTCGTTGAATGGGTGACCATTTTGTGGAGCATGGTGGCTAGTTTTTGACAGGACGTTTCATACTGGTCCAATTCGATTTTGACTCTGACAGACATTAATGCTGAGGTTAGCAGCGATTCCCATACAGAGCATACTTGTCGGCAGTTGATCTGCTCGTCTGCATCCAGGAACATAAAGATTTTGTATGATAGGTCAAATGGGAGGACTGCGTTGATACAGGGCGCCCGCGCGGATGTTTTAGATTTTGCGCTATTTTCCTAGTTAACCGAAATAAAAGGTTATCTTATATTAAGTAGAAAGTGCACTGTTAGTGCACTTATACCGTTGGGACTGTGAAAACAAAAACAAAACTACATTACTGAGAATACGGTGATCGAGTATGTGTCGCCAAATGGTCTGTCGATATTTACGCCTCGCCTCGATACAGACATTACCTCAGCTCGACACCGATCATCACAGTTGCTGAAGATTGAGAAGAACCAAGTCCAAAATGTTAGTATCTTCGGCGAAATTTCTGTGAAGTGAAGGAACTGATGGTGCATAACTGAACGTAAAAAGGTTAAGCAAAAAGTGTATCGTGTTTATTTTGTGTAGATTCATTGGGTTCGTGGGGTACTGCGCGCATGCAATGTAAGTCCTCCAAACGTGTTTAGTGTTTGAATAACTGCGTGCGATGTATTTGTGCTGCATTGCTCTTGGTTGTTTATTTGTCTTGTACGATGTTTCAGGGACCGTGCAGCCGTAAGTCCAGTAACTTCCAAAGAGGCGCAGATCACGTATGATGGTCGGATCGCCGAGTGGTCCGCGATTTTGATCCGCGTCTTGGAGGAGCGCAGGGCGTTACTGCCACGAGAGCGTAACTTCGATTATTGGGTCAGAGAAGTGGCAATGCGTCGGCTGCCTGCTAATCTTCCGCAGCCTTACACAGCCCTCGTCAGCGTGCCGATAGCGCCCTTCCCGCAGCATGTTTCCGTGGACGACAGTAACGCGCTGGACGAGATGAAGTGGCTTCACTTGGTCACGGTTTTGACAGCACATAGGGACAATGTCAAAACGAAGAAAAACGAGCTTGAAGAAGAAGAACGATCGGTTGTGCGTTCAGCGGAAGCTGTTATGGGTGTAGAAATGTCAGAGAAGTTGAAACGTGCATGTCAGGAACATTCCGTGAAACGCATGTATGACACAACGTTACCAGCCAGAATTGAGTATTTGGATTAGCTGGCAGGCAGTGTAAATTGTTCAAATGGTTGTTGTTGTTATTATGCCAGTGTATGTACGGTACTTTGTTTTTTATAAAGGCTGCTGTTGCTGATCCGCTGTTCTGCGTGACGCATTAAGACGTACGTTAAATACCTGCATAACACCATTGTGCTGAATATTTCCGCTTCGTACGAAACGCTTCCTCACTGATTCCGAAATTGCCAGCTCTCTCGTCATATGGAAAAAAGGAAGTGACTGAAACGGGAAACAATCTTATCATGCAATACGAAAGAACTGCTAGGTGTGTATCAAATTATATAGTTCATAGGAAAACTCTTGTCTCATTTCGCGCCAGAACACATAAACATTTTCAAACATATCGAGTACGATAAATCATACTTTGCGGCAAAGCACAAGTTTCAGGAAATACAGATTTTCTGTGATTGCATACGAGTTTACAGTCTTCTACCAAAATTACCCAAATTAAACACTTTAAAAGCTGACTTACCAGGTCACCAACATTCCTGCTGCTTGTCGAAATGTACGTTAAACGATTCCCATCTAGTTCTATCCCCTTTGTTTTGGTCGCCAAGTCCCACATCTTCAACAACTCCACCCTCTTTGTTTCGTCCACATAAACTGGAAATCCATCCGGTAGTGTCACTTCATACTTGACAAACGCATTGGACGGTAGCACCTCATAAGGTGTCACAGCGCGTACCCTTTCCCATTCCACAACCTCTTGCCTCTTGTCCCCACTGACATCAATTTCAACAAAGGCAAACATGGAAGCAAATCCGGCCAAAATCGTCGAGGGATACCAACACCATGGTTCATCGGGCGAACAACGGAATAAAGTGTACACATGGTCACCGGTGGTGAAGTTGTTGTCTGTTTCGAATGGTTTGATACACTCTTCCCATGGGATGAAGTCGGCATGATGGCCGGGGTGGTCAAAGTCCAGAATTAGGCCTTGGTTGCGGATGACATCGCAGACAATTCCTCGGCGGATTAGACTGCCATCATCCTTGAAATCAACGGCCCAAACACTACCGGCTAAGGATGCCATTGGAATTAATATTGTATCGCTGTATAGTAAATCTGAACATATAGTCTGTTGTCAGAGCTGGCTTTTTCTAGCACGAATATCGAAAAACCGTACAAAATTGAACATTCAGCTTGCCGGCAAAAACACGAGAACTGTGACAAGCAACATGGATTGCGGTGAATCACAAGGTGTGGTGGCTCATCGTTGTGTATGCAAAACCATAGTCATTGGATGAGTCACAGAATGTCATACAAGATCATCGAATTCATCAGTTACTGGTGCATCAGTTGAGTAAACTATACCCCTTGGCATACAACCCCAAACGAAGCTTCTTGCTATGCGTGCGCCTAATGCCATTCTAATTTATAAGGATTTGTGCTGAATTAACAGGTTAAGCGAGTCCATGAGATGTCTTTTCTCATAAATGGTTTTAGTCGGTGGATTTTTCACTTTAGCATACAACGGTTAAATCAAACCTGAAATGCTCCAGTTTCCACCTTATGTTTATCACTATCATTTCAGCAGAAATTCAGCAGCGTTCTCGTTGACCCGTAACTAACTGCAAATCTTAAGCTTCCCGGTGATTCTGAGAGTTTTATTTGAAACTTTGGGATGAATCGACACAAATCAGGCCCGCACGAACCCGTTTTCAACAACCAGATCAGCAGTAACAGAGCATCTTGGAGACCAGTATGAGAAACTTAGGATAAACATCGCACGAAGGAACTATTATTTTGTACAAAAACCATGCAACGCACACCCAGAAAACCCGTAGGAAACAACAACCACGTATACACCACACAATCTTGCTCATACACATTTTGTAGGAATACCAACTGTGTCTACAAATATATCAACAGAAACCACCAACTCTGCTTTGCATTTCCCCAGCGCGTCAATCTCGAAACATATCCATTGAAAGGTCCATGGTCCGCAGTATTGTTGATGTGGGGGTGAGGCTGTGCCGTGTTGCCGAGAGAGAGAGATTCCCACTTGATCGGGACTGTCAGTGCGACCTCGGGGTTCGCGAAAATACAACCAGATACAAAGAATCAAAGCCAACAAAACGGTGATCCACACACGAGAGATATGAAGGGTTTATTGAATTTTTTTACATCCTCGAGCCTTTCTGCTGAAGGTACTGCAAGAAGAAAAACCAAAATACAGACATGAATAAATCTGGATTACTTGCAAGTTTCGCTTGTACGTTTAATGGGAAACGAAATCAAATTATTCGAGATCACGGATTCCGACTTAAAAATCCTGTTTAACATTATTCCTCAGTAATCGTACCTATATGGGCCGCTACAAATAACTAGCGTTATAAATTACCACCGCTATGACGTGGTAAATTACTCCAGTTATATAAATACTGTATGTTGTTTCTGAATTTAAAAAAAATTATAATCATATATACAGATCTTATTATTCAGTTTCATCTAATTTAATCTTACTATTATTTAATTGATCGTATTCTTATTCTTTAATTATTCTTATTTTTTAATTCTTATTTTTATTTAATTTAATCTTCTGTAAAACAAATCATATATAATAACCGCGAGCAAAACCTGCAAAGAAAAAAATTAATTTTCGTTTGAAAAAACATAAAAGACTAAAAGAAAGTGAAATACATAATTTTAGAATGCTTAAAAATAACGTAAACATCGACACACTATTACAAACATTCACACCAAGCATTTCAAACACCGACTCATACAAATCCCAGAAAAAAATATTTTATTTGAAAAAAATATATTGTTTGTAAAAATATTTCCGGTGTAATAGGTATTGTTCTAAAAAACATAAGCAAACTTTTCAACAGTATCAGCTGTTTTACCTTGCCCCGGTCGGTGGGTTCAGCCTGCTTCTCCCCCGACTCCACCCGTATCGGAGTCGAACGGGACACCACACAGAGGAACTCGGCATGATCATCATTCCCGTACGTGTAGGAGGAGCCCACGTTGATCAGCTGCTCAAACTTCCATCCATCCGACAAGGTGCTCACCATCTGCGTCAGCTCATCCTCATGACACTGCAGCACCCGGTACACGCGCTTCATCGAGGCCTACAACACGAATCAATCGATAAACAGTGTTGTATTCAATTATACCCATTCCCATCCACCAATGTCACCTTTTTGCCTCCCTAAATCTTTTGACTGGCAACGCACAGCCAATTACAACTAACAAAGGGGCGTAATTGGCAGAAAATTGATCAAATGTTCTCGGAGCGGCAGGGACAGGGAAAGAATGCTTTTTTTCTTGTATAGCTTACCTTGTCGCGTTCCCGGTCCCGCTCGACGATCCGCTCTTTCACCAGGTAAATGAGCTCTTTTATATTGTAGAATTCCGCTTCTTCAAGGAGACCTGTAGCAACATAACAAATGTGTAACCCATTCTGCAGTCTCCAGACTTTTTCTGTTTTATCTAGAAGCAATTACAGCATTTCTTGGCAGAATTTTATTTATTATGTAAAAGAGCGTTGCTCTTTTCCCCCGGTAATCAAAGTAAAAAATATATTAATTTAATTCTGAACATTATTTATTATTTCCTTCAAAAGAGCGCTGTTCTTTTCCCCCGGTAATCAAAGTAAAAAATATAATAATTTAATTCTGAGTATTATTTATTATTTCCTTCAAAAGAGCGTTGTTCTTTCTCCACGGTAATCAAAGCAAAAAATATAATAATTTGATTCTGAATAATACCTCCACATGTCTATACCATATTTCGTTTGGTATCTGTCGTTAGTATAATTTTTTTCTTGTATTAGGACACTGCACCAATCAAGCAATTACCGATTTCGTTTTAAATCCGGCTTAACCGTAAATTTAATCATTTAATTTCCCATCTATTTACAGATCTTTCAATTGTTGCATTCTCCTAAACCCCTCACTTAAATCTATAAATACTTGTGGAAATCCTCCGATTCTGGGTTCGATTGTATCTTTTGCACCCAAATGCCAGTGCAACAACAGTATGGAATTTCGATAATCAAACGGGGCTTTCCATACGGCAATTCGATATACACAGTTTGCTTGTGGAAAATGATTGCAAATACCGGGTGACATTGCCCTAGCACTTGCCGCACACTTCCGGTACGTGACGTCCGAACCCTTTCTCTGTACCGCTCCCAGCCCTCCCATTTGGGAGTTGAATCTGTCCTTTTCTACCCCTAACTGACGTTTATGACCGACAAGGGCGCCTGCTCAGAAGAAAAGCGTCGGCTTTTTTTAGCGATTGTCGAAAAGGATGCGGAACAAACTTTAATCTCCCCGAATACGCAAAAGACTTCCGATTGTTCAGGAGGTTATCGGGAAAAAATCTATATCGAGCGGGAAAAACGTACACTATGCGTATATTCTCCGGACAAATCCACATTAAAAAAAGTAAAAATACGTATTTCAACGATAAATAAATTCGAAAAATAATATTACATAAATAAATACGTATTTCCAAAAATTAAAAATGTAAAAAATGGTACTTTATATGCTAATTTAAACATTTTAATCAGCTAGCTAAAGCCCTATCGACTCGGTTGCGAGTCACACAAAAATTAACTGCAAATCGAAGAAACCCAGCGACCACACGCATACCCCGTCTTTAACCGAAAATTGGCCAATAAAAATGGATATTTTTAGCCGGAATCTTTACGTCGATGCCTCAAGTGGTATGTGCAAATTTCAAGAGCATTCTGCATATTTGTCAATTACGTCACGCAAACGATCCACGATTATTCCAGCTCGTAAAGAAATCTGTCGCACTTACGTGCGTGCATCGCGTGCTCTACATTTACATATTAATAATTTCTAAAAATACCGTCTCCGAGAGTTCAGTACAAAATGATTCTCGAAAAACCAGTTTCAACGTCTAAGCTGGTGTTGACAGAAAACTGCCATCCCAACACTAATCGCCAAGGTTGAGAATACAACATCCCTAATTGCCATTCCGTCAGTGGCCGGTTAGTTTTTAAAAATAAACAATTGTTAGCAAAAATGGGGCAATCTAATTAAAATTCGTTGTCCTAAAAATTACATATCAAAACATTTTTTGAAAAAATAACCGATGTAAAAATATCTTAGAAACATCATCGTACAAAAGGAAACTTCAAAAACGATCTAAAATAATCTGGGAAAAAATAAAACATATTCCACATACATATTTGAATACCGAAAATAAGTTGACATTTCTTAACATTTAAAAAAATAAAAAATGTAAAAACAACTTTCATTCTAATTAAACAATTTTAAAAAAAATTTTTTTGATAAAGATTTTATCACATTTTTATACAAATTCAAATTAGTGCTTTTCATAATTACCTTCTTCCGCGAGATTCTTATCGAGCACTAGTTTTCCATGGCGGAGGAAATTGAGAACAGGTCCAAAATACGTTGCATCACGATCAATCAAATACGCTCCGGTTTCATCCTGCAGGAGAAAAAAGCGCGACAATTCATAAACATTCATTTCTTCCCGGTTTTCCATTACACCCTAAAACGGGCCATTTTTCCCAGTTAAATCAATGTTTAACAGTGGCATTTTACTCCCTAAAGACCCCACCAAACTGTTGTGCTCGCCCCGAAAAACGACAATTAATCTCCCTGATGTTCAACACAAAATTCCATCAGCGAGAAAGGAGTGTGCACGCGGCATCCCATTGGAAATGTATATTCTGCTGTTTTTTCCCTCTTTGCAGTGCAAATGCAACCTGAGCAGACGAGCAAACACATTCTTCACCGGACATCTAATCTTTAGTGCCCATCTCAAGAGTACGGGATTGCTTTACCATGGACCACTTTAGCTCCGCTGCAAAACAATTCTCAACTTCCCGAAAGAGCCCTTGCAGCATAATTCTCCCGATAAATCAATAAGTTGCGTAGCAAAAAAACGCCGAACGATATATAATAAAATGGCGCAATAAAACTACACGGCATACTTTCGCACCACTCGACATTAAAATAATAAAATTATAAAAACCTTACTGAACAATAAGATGCTAAATATAATTTGAAAATTATCGAAAAAGTCATTATTTCTAATTTTTAAATAATATTTGGTATTTCGACTGGTGTTATAATAATATTCAATGTCCCTGGTAAAAATCAAGTGAAAATTACCTAAATGTCAGCACTGATAATAGCTCCCTAATTAAGTCAGTAAACCATGTCCAACATTGTTATTTCGGATTTAATTGCAACAACCACTCAAATTTTGACCGCATGGTGCGAATTACGCGATCCAGATCCAACATCACAGGTGATTAAAATGACAGTACCAAGCTGAGCTAATTTAATTATGCCATTGATCGATCGGTTCACAACTGCTACATGCACTAGAGAAGAAGAAAAAAACGGAATTTTTTGTCGACACTTTCAAGAGGTTACCAACCGTCGTGCCGGACGTAACCGTGCTCAACTTGCACAGCAAAATTACATGCCAACTGCATGCGGTAGCGGTTAGAAAAAACGTCCAAAGAATGCACGAAAGAATTTCATAATGCCAGAAGATGATTCAAAAATACCAATGTCACCGAAATCTCACGGAAAGACTCAGCAATAAAACTTCATATGTCAGATAAATATGTTTTAATGGAATTAACCCTCCATACTTTGAGCGTCTTAAATTATTAAAAATTTTTAAATAAAAATTTCAAAAAAAAAATTAAACACAGAATCCCGCGAAAAACGCATAAGCGCGAAATCTCACACGGCAATTATAATATTCATATATAAATGCAAGTTCAACGCGGGTCGGGAAACAATTTTACTCAATTTCTCAATATAAAATTTAAGACTTGGGGAAAAAATAATGTCATGGTCACTGATGGAAAAAACCCTTAAACGCTTTTTTCCAACATAAAAAAAACTTCACTCGTTCGATGAGAACGATAAGACACTGATTAAGGACAAACAAACAAAAATCCAATCTCCTAATCGAACAATTGTGCATCCCCCATTTGGCAAATGATCGGGATTTTGGAACATTCCCATGACGCAGAGGAAGAAAAAACCCTTGTGCACGGAAATGACATTCCTCAAATCACTCTCACTTTGATTAATTTGCATGCAGCATAATTCGCTACCAATATTTTCCCCACTGACACTGCACGGCAAGAGCGTTGTAACGACCACGGGTAAAAACTCAAACAAATAAAATAAGCTGAAATTTAAATATGGAAATAAAACAGTTTCGTAGATTTTGCTGCAGGCAATTATTAAAACATTTTATCTACTATAATCAAAAATTTATTTTGCATACTATTAAGTATTAATATACTATCAACGTAATTTGCTGATCGAGTCGGAAAATTTTTGTTTGTTTACTCAATAAATGTTTAGGATTTGTAATTCAAAACGAAAGAAGCAGTACTCGCGGTTACAATCGAAAATTACGGCACCTCGAGCGTTTTCGTTCCCAATGCGTAGCAGTGCTCTTTCTGTTATTCGAAATGCCAAAACTGAAACTAATGCCAATGGTGATATGAGAACTCCGAACGCACCAAGACTTTAACGGAAAAAGCAAACAAAACCACATTTCTCTGGCAAACCACACATACTGGCATCTCAAGAGTGAAATCCCTGTTCTTAATTATTGATTTAATCTCACGCTGTACAGGTAAATCAGTCAAGGGCCCAGTTTTATAAGTGAAGATTCTGGAAAAACTGCTTCGATCTCGTTGGATTACTCATTCATTGACGGGAAACCTTATAAATTCACAACCGCAACCGAAAGCATAACATTTCGCCAATCTTGTTTACCTTATCCGAGCTGAGCTCATTCTTGGGGTCGTCATGGCACAGTCTGTAGAGGAAACTCTGAGGATCACGGGCAAGCGTGACTTTGGTCGTGCAAAAGTGTGTTCCACCGACATTTAAACGGATCCATTTCAGCGATGATTTACGAGCATCCGTCCCGTTCTCCATCCCGCCAGTGTGATTGACGCTGGCCATGCACGCGCGCAATCCACAACGGTCGCACAAATGGGAAAGTTCCTGGCAGGACGAAAAAAACGCAAAATTCCCGAAATAATCCTCAGAACATGACAAATTGCAAAGGAACTGCTTGTTCAGGGATTCCAGCCCATACAAACGCAGGTTTAAATGAAGAAAAGATGAGGGATAAGGTTTTCTTTGGGGGGTATAGGGACGGAGGAAAAGAAAAGATTTGATCGATTCAATGAGACGTGGAGACGGTGCTCTCGTTTCCCTTGGCTCTGCCCCAAGCTTACAAAATAGACTACCAGGCAGGGGTTGAGCTTGATTTGCTTACCAGCGCCCTTGTCACCGATATTCCGTACAACCACAGACACACACACAGGCTCGACACGAGCAAAACGGGAAGAACCCGATAATCATATGGTTGCGACGAGTGAGTGCGCTCCTTTGACTCACGTACAGAATATATGCCTGTTGTATGTGCCAGACAGAAAATTGATTATTGTGAGGAAAATGCGGAAAAGACGCCAGATCTTTGCCATATTAGCCAATACCAGCGTTGTGTAGTCCATTAGCGGAAGAATTCCAGTTTTATTGGAATCTCAGCAGCCATCTTTTTAAAGTTCCGTTTATATACCATATCTTATAATTTTTTTGATTTTCGATTTTAAGAATTAATAATTGATTTTAATAAATCTTTTCACTGCGATTTAAACGTGCACATTCTCAAGACGAAAGATACTGACCAAAATATCTGAAAGACTTGAATCCAATTCCACTAAATGCGGAAATGGTATCGCACCTGGTCAAGTGGGCAGAACTGTCCATGACTGACCAATGGCAAATAAAGGTATGCCATTCTGTTATCAGCCAAGCCTGGGATGACGTGATCGACGAAAGGTATGCGATCAGTGATGAATCTGATGATCGATCTTTGTGACGGTGCAGTGGAACATACGAAAAATTTTAAAACATCCGTTCACCGTGAATGTGTCTTTTTTCCATAACAATAATTCATTGTCCGTTTCTAAACTGTACCGTCACGTTATTTCCCGAAACCCCGTTCTTGCCGTTCCAGTTACTCGCGTGGCAAAATATATGACCTGACAAAGGAATATCACTGGATTTATAATTTGGATTTTTCTCACGTTATCTTGCCATTTTCTTCATATGCCTACCAATCCCAATGCGTCCCATCGGTAGACCATGTACGAGATCACACGGCTGCAGCCACTTGTTGCTGCTGCACTCCTTCTCCTCCTCCTCGCCCCCCTCGGTGCCCCCCAGCGGCCGCGGATGACCGGGCCCGAGCCCGTCCGCAACATCACCTTCTTCACACCCAATGATAATAGTTTCCTTCGCTCGGTGGCCGTCGAGTCGCCGATGCTGACGGGGAACCGTCTGCAAGCTGCCCCTGATCTCTGTACGGCCAGTCCCCCCTGCCACCACAACGCCACTTGCCAGACGGTTATCGGGAAGACCGGGGAGGTGTCGTTTGTGTGTTTGTGTGCGGTGGGCTGGACGGGACGGCTGTGTGATGTGGATGTGGATGAGTGTGCGGATTCGCAGTTGAAGTGTCTCAATGGGGCCATGTGCAGGAATTACCCCGGGGGCTACCAGGTGATAGTCATAGCGTATGATTGTGAACGATAAATTAATTTTAAAATTGGGAAAAAAATTGAGATGTACGCGAGACACCTTTTACAAGTGTTTATTTAAGATAATGTAATATTACGATTATTCTCCGCTTCTGTAATTCATATTTATCATACATTCGAGTCTGGGTAAAATATACATATTTTGTTTATGCAGAGTGAAATTTATGAGCAGTTTATGAACAGTTTAAATTATACAGAAAAAGAGAAATCGTGCCTATGAAAAGTGTTGTTTTTTGTCTGTATTGCAGTATTTGCACAGTTTTGTTGAACATAGACACCGTCCACAGCAGCCACTGCACTACAAAGCTTCTCTGTGTACAGCTGGGCGCATTTAACCAAGTCAAAACCAAGTCAAAAATCACTAAATGTTAAAATGTTTTCCTCCATTTTCGCAGCACCAGAAAAACGAATTTGCCCGAGTTTCGTAAATGTGACTGATCGGTTTTTTTGGTTTCCTTTTAATAAACTAAACCTTGAATAAGCATGATATCCGAATCGTTGACAGGTTAATTAAAAATATCCTTAAAAACGGTGGTATGAACTGTTATTGATTGGCTTGTAATTGCAGAAAATCCTATCCGAATTTTTTCATGAATTATGAATCTCATGCTGAACCGTAAATTTTTTCACTGCGCGATGCGATCGGGGTAGTTTTGCGCACTTTTTTGTTACGGTACCACTTTCGGCCGGTGCTTGAATTTCTTCGGTTGAAGTAAAAAGCGAGCTTTGGACGGTGCCTGAAATAAACAGTTGACTCTTGTCTGGTTTGCAGTGCTATTGTGTGCCAGGATATTTAGGAGTTCACTGCGAAACCGAAGCGAACGAATGTT
>JAQGAU010000090.1:0-42504 GCA_034698045.1 Paramacrobiotus richtersi
AATCATTCGTGAATGGGAGGACGATTTCAAGATTCCGCCGACATTCGAGTCCATCAGAGAAGGAGCGCGTACAAATGTTACAAGTAGCCCAAGAAAGACCACTGAAGCAGAATCACTGCGAAAATTATCTTCGGATGTTGCATTAAGCTCAATAAGGTGTCGAAATCATTTGAGCTTTTGTGGAGTGACGTTGATAGTGATGGCGTTCGCAACAGCAGCACGACGTGTTTTTCTGCTTTACTAGTAGCACGCTTTACGTTGCATACATCATGGTAATTATTAATGGTCAATGACTGATGAGATAAGTAACAGGAGCAGTGCTCAGATGAACGGGCGAACATTCATCAAAAGAAAACACGACCTAATTCGAGCGCCTGAATAACCGACTAGTAGAATCAAGCACTAATCAAGTTTTGTTTCACTGCTACTTGTACTGTATGGTGCTGATACACAAAAACACTGACAATGCTCACAGCTCGTCGACGGTCAAATCGTATTTTAGAATTTTTGTTAGATGGTTCAATTAATCTTCGCAACTGGGTTGCTTCCGCCGGGGTTTTAAAACAACAGGCTGGACAGTTGGCCCACCTGCAGCAAGGCTGCTAAGAGATAATTTATCGCCCAAGCAACCGCGGAGCAAAATCCGTTCTACTGCCACTATTTAAGAAAACGTAATCCTGCGCGAATGACATGTTTCGTGGCATGCAAAATAGTTGACATTAAATACCGCTTCTCGTGCTGCAGCTTTGCACTGCGCTACACTAAAAGATATCTTACTACAGGAAAAACATAAAAGTGCCCGTTTTGCGCATTAACGGTTGCAGCAAAACAGGTCTCACGTCGTCCATTAGCAAGGCAGTTCGAGTTTATGCCTTCTAATCGATTGCCAACTGTAGCCACTAGCAGCCATCCCATGGGGTAGTGGTGGTCGTTGTTGTTGTGGTGGTAGTGGTGGTCGTCGTAGTTGGAGTTGTAGTCGGTTGGGTTGTTGGTGGTTTCGTCCTGGGTGGTGTTTTCGTTTTAGGAGTTGGCAGCGATACTTCTTCCTTCTGTGAAAAACAACCGTAGTTATCAACTAACAGCAGTGCAGGCGCTATTAGTGAAAATCAGGATTTCTAACATTAAGGAATTTTTACGTTCTGCATAAAATAATCGAGATAAAATTGTAATTTTCGTACATCCAATGCAGTGAACGGTGCTGTCATTCACACTAAGAAACCACCTTGACAGGGTTCACAAGATCATGTCTAACCGGCAAACAATGCCCCCATTCGTCAAGATGTCTCTCATGATCCGAAATAAACGCCCAACCCGGATATTATTCCGCGAAAGCTGTATTATTTCGCAGCAAAAATCACCGCCCCCGCTCCCTTCAAAACGCATTTTCTCGTGCCGCTGAGTAAATTGCAACAGGCTTTTTGTTTCCGGCAATAATTTCCGTCCCGGAACCAAAAAATTGGCTCGCAGGAGATTTGACCGGGTCTGTTTGTGCTGCTGGGCAAAAATTCCGTCCGGTGTAAAATTTTCCCAACCACAAATTTTTTCCCCCAACATTTTGCGTGCGCTACGGGCAACTTTTCGAAGGTCATCTAAGCCCTCCAGCCTCCTAACTGATCGGTATCATTGTTTTTCAGAAGAGCTCTAAGCTTACAAAAAAGTCTCCCTTGCAAACTATGTTGCTACACATTACTGTCAGTTTTCATCCAGGTCATTTTCGCCATCAGGTACCCCTCGAAGGGAAACCTTGCCCTGTTTCGACTGAATGGAAGCCCAAAAGCAGCAGAAAAATTCCTAAGACCCTTATGAGCACGATTATTGGTCTGAAACTTCTGTCAGGAGTTACACCGTAAAACATACACTGTCTATGAAAACAAAAAATGATCTCTAAGGAGCAGATGTTTCGTGAAACGGGCGCTATCTATCCAGAACGTCGCTTACTGCGGTACGCGATAGGTTACAGCGCGGATATTTTTGGGCGAGTATATGCACAATAATTATTGTGGTAAACTGTGCACATGGCGTGTTAGGCTGGTCCCTTACCCAAGGCGCAGGTGTCGGAACACCGATCGTAACGTTTATAACCGGATGCGGCCACTCGACTCCGTTACAGAAGTTCTGGCCAATACACAAGCATCTAATTCCAGCACGACCAGTTGGGTCGCTCGGATTCGTGAAATATTCACAAGTAGCGCGCCCCGGCGGAACTATGACGGGCGGTACTTTCTCGGCGCACCCTCTCATAATGATTCCAGTGCCACCTAAAAGAGTCAATAATGTGAAGAGAAACCTATGGGAACAATACCTAGCATTGTGAGAAACTTGATGCTGACGAGAAACCATCTTTGGAACATTGAATCAAACTATATACTTTCGTTCGAAAGATATGACCAGTTATTACCTGGCTGAAGGGTAATGGCGCATCCGTCGCAACAGTTTATCGTTTCATCATGCGCATCGAAACATCTACCGGTAGCCGTCGTGTCACTGCATCGGTAACACTTGTACTTCTCCCGCGGATTGTACACTTTCTACAAATAAGCCGCATCATTTTATTTATCCTAGGGTGTTTAGAGTGCTCACATGCTGCCAAATTTATATTGGTTGTTTTGCTTATGCAATGCACAACGGAAAGAACAATTTTCGATAAAGCTAACTATTTAATCGGTTTCATCTCTGTTAGTCTATGTATATCCCTGTTTCGATCTCCATTACAGTAGTTAGCTGGCGGACTGGCCGGCCGATTCGCCAGTATTTGTAAAAGTCACTTTCCATTCAAAATTTATCAGTAGTTGGCAATTTGGTAGTACAACAATTTAACATGTTGCACATTCTTCATAGTTACCCAGGGCGTCGGCAAGACAGCGCTGTCAGGAGTGAGCTGAGGATAAGGATTATCCAATAGTGGCAGGAATCGAAGCGCAGAGTGCATATTACACAATGCTCCTTTACAGAAGCATACAGCCATAACCACCCTCAAGCCTGCCGGAGTTGTTTCCGAGGCATAGTTGCATATATACTTGCTACTGGGTATAACAACGGATGCTGGCGGGAAGAAAATTTGGTTGACCTCCACAGGTACTTCCCGGTGCCAGTAATATGTATCTGTCCAGGCTGCAAAATACCGCAATAGCACCGAGAATAACAACAAAGCTCCTTTTGTTGAAGACCGTCTCTGAACCTGCATACTAGTTGGCTAATTTGTTTCACTAAATTAATATTCTAGCTCGCTCCTGAACTTTAAGATACAGCCAGAGCCGAGCATACGGATGTGTCTCGGAAACGTAGATTTCCTAGCAGATATGACGAAAAGTACTCACGGTTCCAGTACGTTAGAACAGCGCATCGCGTATCATTATCACCAGCTCTGTAACGGTTATCCGTTGACGTTTGTTGAGCTTCGCATCCGGTACTGCCATCCACCGCCGTGATCAAGGGTTCAATACACGTGTAGCAGGGAACTGCAAATGAACTTCTCCATATCGCTGTGAGATAAAGGAATATAACGAGGAATCGGCTAGTACACCGCTTAGGAGGCGAGGATGATGAGTACAACATGATTCCGGAAAGATTTAGCAGAATAGTTTCTCAAATGCTCAAATATTTTCACTCATACGACAGGATCTGAAGAAGAACACAAACTGGTACATCAGTCCTAACCTTCTGTGTCAAGAGATTTATATGCTGAGATTCCTCTGCTGACGTTGCTAATCAACGACCATTTTGTACGTTATGGCAAAGCGCTTCTGTAGAGTGCGATGTACCAGCGTTCGCTGCACTGCACTGCGATCGCGTACTTCACATATCGTTTTCGTTAGCTAATGTTATCCTTTTATTATTTAAGTATGGAGAGCAGCACTTCGGCATTTTTGACCTTATGCTGTATTAGACTTTGGTTCAGTTTTCCGCTTTCGCGCGGCACTTTCCGCAGAGTCTGTATTAGCGTCAAAGCAGACAAGAACGCAACCAGAAGCTTACAGCAGCCATCTACAGTTTTGGATGGTTAATCGTCAATACAACTGCACATACAGATGCATACCATCAACGGCCCTTGACGGCCTTAAGACAGATGCGCTTGTATCTTCCAGTAAATCGGCATTGCGACGCGTCAGGGTTTCGAAAAATTACCCAGCAATAAATTTGTACTTAATAAAATTTTGGGCAGTACATATTTTGGGTAAGCAAATCTATACAATAGATCATCTTCCAGGCAGCGTAATTACACCGGCAGCGTCAACGTTCCAAGCCAGCACCGAACATCTTTACCGCATATAGCTTGCCAGCAACCTGTACATCTTGTTAACCGAGACTTAAAAGTCTGCCGAATACTTTCGCAGCTTGTAGACAACATTTGTAAATTATGTCTGAGGACTGAATGATTTTATTGCAAAAGACAAGCTTGTGCGTCAGCACAACAATGCAAAAAACACAGTACTGCTGCCTTCGCTTTCCATATTACTTCCGAAAGATACCGCCAGCTTATAAAACTCCAAGAAAGATTTCGCAACGAATCACCGCCGCTAGTTTCCCCCGACCTCAGGGAGCCACTGTTTCCATATGGATTGCCGCTGCGCTCATCGGTCTGCGGTATCTTGACATCGTCTTCCCATTCCCGAATGACTGGTCCTAGTGGAGCCGGCACTGTGCGATTGGTAAACCACCCGATAAACTTCTGCGAGTACAGTGTCTCCACGATAAACGGCATCGAATGCTTCACTTTAATGAATGCAGTCGTACGCTTTACGCAAGCTCTACAAAGCGTAAACAACAAATACGCGTTAACACAAGTAACTTTTTGGAGCAATGGTAACAGATCCACGCAGAGTATCCGAAAGGCTTACTCTCAAATGGCGCTATGAAAAGGCGTGATACCGAACTGGTGCCATTGATCACCCATCGCTTTAGATGATTTTTTGCAGACGAGAGAGCCACCCATATCTACGCCGCATCTGCAAGGACAAGTAGTTCGCGCTTGTTGATATTTACAAGCGAAACAACGCGTTCCCGAATCAAACATACATGCCCTCTTTTCCGCCGGTCGAAACGCACTGTACGTCCGGTGGATGTCCCTGGAGCACACACTCCGTAGCGGGTAGAATGGGTGCACGGGTTTGCTGCATGGGTTTTCTGTATGATAAGAGGGATAGCATCGAATCTTTCATCTCTTTCTCTGTTACATTCTGGAGTCCGCATCCGGCCGTGTAGCACACTTCCCCGCCCAGCGGCCCCATATTAGGTCGTGGTAGGCATACGGCTTGAACGCCTTGGCCGGTCAGCACAATATCCTGGTAAGTTACAATCCAATCAACATTTGTTTGCAGCTTAGTTTAAGGTCGGATGTCATTCAGTAAATGTCCTAAATGTACGCTTCTGCTTCTGATATCTTAAAAACTGGCGAATGGTTGCATTTCAGGGCGAGTCACCTGCAGCTTTACAGACCTACAGTTCTAACATGTCGAAGTAAATGTTTAGATGGGAATGCTGATAACACTCCTGCGAAGTGTGATTTCTCTAACAAGTGAGTACATGTTACCTTCGTTAAAAGAAGCAGCGCCGTATCGTATTTCCACTTTTTGCGGTACAGCGGATGTACGAATACCTTCTCCACGCGCATCTGAAGATTCTGCGGGACATCCCATCCGGTGCAGGTCTGCGGCAGCAGATTCACCGTAATAACATCTGCCCTAGAATTAAAACCACCTAACACTCATTGCAAAAATCCCAGCCGGAGAGTTACGATTCTCTGCAAAAATCACTGCGAATCTAACTGCCTCTTTCAGCACGCAGGGCAGAGCAGAGTTTCGTTTGTATACTCACGGCACCACGCTGTTGTCGTTCTTTACGACCACATCGGCTTGTGTTAAGATCCAGCGAGGCGCGATCTAGAGGTCATTAAAAATTAACGTTGCATTGACGTTACTGCAGCTGTGGTCTATGGCTCGAAGTTATACTTTTCGCTCCAGTCCCTCTCGATTAATTCTTATAGCAATGACTATGATACTACTGTTGACTGTACAAATCTATCTGGTAGTGTTGAACACAGGGAACAGACCACTTCTTTCGACGTGACCCTTTTGTTGGTCAAATAATTTAAGGACAACGCTCCTACTAGGGGCAGGGTCTAAAACCTGGGCATGGCCTTGCCCGTTGGGCATGCCCAATGGGCATGGTCACCGAAAAACCTAGGTTACCCAGACTCTAAAACCTGGTCACGCCTGGCTAAAAACTGGCCATGGTCACCCAAAGCAGAAGTAATATAAAAAAGTGTCGTATGCTCACACGTTTAAGCTACGTACATGAACAGTGTGAAACTGTTTAACACTACGGGAACGCTTATTACGTGAGCAAGTCCACCAGGAAGCAGCCTACGTAATCAAACCTGCTATCAACCATTCTGCTTAGCCCGCGTTATAGTTGTTCCTCTAAGGGGATTTTGCCCAACGTTTGCATTTGATTTACCGCTACTAACTAGAAATAGAAGCGAACGGCGAAACCGTCACGTTATGCTGCTGTTTTTCAGGCTATTCAGAACATCTCTTACCACTGGTGTCTCTCGTATGCTGCACGTGAATTCAAACTTTCCTGTGAGCGTCCAGTACTAAAATCTACCGTTTGCACTGTATCTATGTCGTACACGAAACCATTATGCATAACCCATGTCATATACACATTTCTAATTCACCAATGAATCTGGTCCTCATGTAGTTACTACAGTTACAACATTAGTCCCTTACCAAAAAGCTGTCCGTTGTTATCCAAAATTTCATGGATTTCAGGATAGCCGTACGTTCCGCGTGGTTATGATACAGTACGTTGCAAACACAATGTAAGCTATCTGTGCTGCTTGGAACTCGTTATACAAAGGCTGAAGGAATCCACATAGCACGCGTTACCTACCATAAAAATACATGCAGCTGACCTGTTGAGAAAGTAAAACGTTTTTTTGGTGTTGCAATGCGGTACACACCGTTTAGCTGGGCCGTTAAGCACAACGTACATTGTCTGTCACACAGTCTGTGCTGTAACTGCTTTTTGATTGCAAGCAGTCGCCACAGATAAGAGATTTTATGCTCATACGTGCTGTTTTTTCTTGCATTGGCTAAACAGTGCGTAGAATGAATAAACTGTAAGGAATGCAATGTTTACAGTTCAGCAGTGGTTTCCCTTGTCTCGGCTTCAACTTCAACTTTCTGTCAGAATTGTATAGTGCTGGAAGTTTACGGTACCATACAAACCACTGTAGTGCCTAGTGGTGCGGTAGAAGCTTATTGTCCGTCTTATTGCTGGTTCATAGTGATTTCTTATATCAAAATAATGGTGCATTTCAATGATTTCATAGCTGTCACGTCGTACAATAGATGCGTAAGTCAAAATCAAAATGTGGCGGAGAACTGAACCTAAAATCAGTGCCGATTGCATTGTTTGTGTGTGTGTGCGTGCAGACTATATTTTTAACGCTGCATATGTAGATCGTATTCTGCTGTTTAACTTGCTTCAAACAGCTTCCCAACTGTTCATGTACGCAGTTTTAAACGTGCGAGCATAAGATACAGTTCTGCACGGGGTGACCATGGCCAGTTTTTAGCCAGGAGTGACCAGGTTTTAAAGTCCGGGTAACCCAGGTTTTTCGGTGACCATGCCCATTGGGCATGCCCAACGGGCAAGGCCATGCCCAGGTTTTAGACCCTGCCCCTACTAGGTAACCCTACCCCTTTCAACGTCTGTTGACAGCGGCTTACCACAGTGCCTCCTGCTGAGCCACACGTGCTCTCGATAAGAACCTGCCAAGGCCAGCTGTCCACTGATGCCTAAACGACATCTGTGTTTTTCGCTGCCAGAAATCTTGCATGTTGAGTTTGCGCTTACGTTTACTCCGCCCAGGATTCGAAGGTTTGTCTGGACAGTATCAGGAGGAATCTTTGGTCTACCACAATCAGTTGTGCACATTTCATCCTCACCCTGTGGACAGTCTTTCTTCCCTGTTTAAAGAGCATATGAGACACTCATCACGCATTTCTGCAATTGCTGCAACGAACGACAAACTCACCGTCGCATATCGCTTCCAGTATCGCGCATTTTGTAGTATCGGATGGACACCGCAAAGCCGTTTGTCCGCATTCAGCTCCTACATAGCAAATGGTTAGCATGCTGTCAGTTAAACAATCTTAGCCACAATGTCGTACGCGACAGTTTTAGCGTTACTGAGTCGTCCAATGTCGCCGTGACGTAATAGAGCTGGATCTGTATGAGCTATAATAACAGAAAATACAATCGCAATCTTGAAATAAGAACTAGCCAACACCGCCTCATTGCAGTAGTCGAAGAGAAATGCTCCTAACATACTGAACTGTAAGCGCGTTTTCAACAAAATGAAACTGCCTCTGACTACGACGAGAGACAACACTCACCACAAAATCCGTATAGGACAGAATATCCACTGGTTTCTGCTCGCATAACTTTCCAGTTAACTTCTCCCGATCTGCCAACAGCCACACTCTGGAAAATGTTGGTCGTGTAGTTTTAGTCCAAGACAATATTACGAGTGTGTGATCGTACACTGGCCGTCCCAGATGGTGAGGTACTCATCCAGACACAGTGGTCGGGCTTGTTCTCCTGATGTGGCTTGCGGAAGACGGGACGCTTCTACCCGAACCTACAGAAATCTTTTTTGAGTCGGAAACGTTTCAAACACTATGCGAAGCATTTTTGGGCATCAGGTGCGGTTTTGGCTTAACTTCTACAACTTTGCTTTCCCTAATTAAAATGTCCATAACAATAACAAGCTTGAAGAAAAATCTTAGAGCTTCTTACTATCCAGACCATTAATCGGTTTGTTGCGCACGAATCACTGTTGATCTTATGACTGTAATGAACGACTCAGACCTGCACTGATTGCCCGCTGCCATCAACCCGCAGCACCACCCGCGGATCCGTCGTCGGGTTCAGTGGGAGCGTCGTGTCACCCCAGGATAGCGACCATTTCGCATACTGGACGGTTAACTGAGCACTTTCTCCGGCTAGACTAATATTCCGTGTAACAGAGTCGATGGGAAAGCCGTGTAATTGATGAATCCGCCTAGAGTATATGAGCAAAATGAGTAGTAATCCAACCGTGAAAACGTTTTTTAATCGGCAATTTTTAACCGGGAAAACCATCAGATGCTGGATGGATTGCTGAAGTGTAACTATGTAGGGCTCATGCGCAGTACCATACAGCTTTCTGAGCCAGCTGATTCACGCAACCCGATACGGTTAAATAAGGCTTTATCAAACCACAACTCCGCGTGTCTCTGTGCAGTAACCATGGGAATAATACGTGCGTAGCTTTCTTTCTATTGCATTTCTTCAAATGAATTCGTGCATTCCGCATATACGTCACTAAAGGTCATCCCATGCGAATACTATTGCCAAAACCCATTAGCTAGTCACTTCTTCAACATACTTAGTTTTGAAGAGTGCTCAGTTTTTAGTAGAATAGTTTGTCACATCCAAATGGTTTGTCCGCGACAAGAATATAATTTTTTCGTGGCGCACTAAATAATGAATTGCAGTCAGGTAATATGTAAGTGCTCCATTCAGCACGCGTTGTTTATTTATTGCAAAAGATTCCCCAAGGGAATCTGCCTGTTATTGGCCAGCTCCGTGTAAGCCCATCCCTCGCTGGACTCTGGCCGCAAACAGCGTCCTCCAGCGCCCTAGCGTCCGTTCGCGTGCAAGTGGAGAAAATCCAGTTTTTGCCAAAACGTTAAAACAAAGTATGATTACTTACTCTCCCAACTGAGGTTCAATCCGAATCATTATCCGATCAACAAACGATATGAAAAGATCATTCATGGGTGTCGTTTCAAAATGCGCGTTTGATGCAAATCGCATCAATACATCTAAAAGTGAGTCACGTTTAGTTAGCTATACGATCGCTACAGTTCCATGGGCAAAAACCAGCCAGGCCAAATTAGCCGGCATTTCGGAACTAACACATTAGTAGGCATTTTAGCGTATATTATACGCAAGCCATCTCATAGAAGTTGGAGGTGGATAACTTTGACAATCCATTCATCCATCTCGAAATACGGCAACACCCAGCACTCATACCGTCCGCTGAGAGCTTTGGTAGCATTTTTCAAGGTGAGAGTGGTGTATGTCTCGTTGTATTCGAAGCGGGTCTTCCAAGGAAAGACATACTTTATCAAGCCGGACAGTGGGTGGGAGCCGGGTGCCATCCCGATTTGCCCGTTGTAGCGCCAGATATACCGGTGGGTGACGTGGTCCGTGAGGGGAAATTGCAGATCGCAACGCAAAGTCACGTTCCGCCCAGCCTTGGCCGTCACTTGCTGGCTGCTTGAAGTGAAGAGATCGGCGGCCGTTAAAACAGGTTTCAGGTCGTACAACGCTACAGTGCAATAATCTCTGTCCGGTAGAATTCCCCCACGGATGCAGTGTACCAGCCCGCCAGCGTCGACTGTGATGTTGTGGATTGACAGATGCGCCATGGTTGCATTGTTCCACAGGCTGTAATGGAAAGGGGAGTTGTGGTTTACGTGCCAGACGGCATAACGGTGATGCAGCCAGCGGAGTCCGTCGATATTGCCAGCAAAAGTCGTGGCGTCGGTCGTACACTCAGGAACGGTACAGTTGAAAGCTGCCGCCTGACCCAGATGGCTCCTGATCAGGATGGCAGGCACTTGTTGGCCAGAGCAGGTCGATATGGTTGTTGTCACACCCTCGCGCTGCACCATGCCTAGAGCGAGTCGTCCGTCAATCATCCTCTCCTCTGCTTGCTTCAGTTTTGCTGACAGTTCTGAAAACGGTACCATAACTGACATCTCGATTACATACCGTACAGTATACCCGAACTAGCGTTACCCGGTTGCCTATCATTATTCATCGGGCAACCTCATCAGAAATAAGCCAGCTGTTGCTGGACCAGCCTTCTATCCACTTAGACCTGCGCTCACAAGAAGGATCTAGCTGCGCACGTGAAGGCGCGAACATGAAACTTCAAGGTGCCAACCCTGTGCAAACACTTAGCTGGAACTGTAACCAAGATTTTACGGCTACTACAACTCAAATCCAACCTAATTCGACAACTGCATAATCTCCCTTATCAGAAGGTCTCCGTCGAGTACGGTGTCACTTACGGTCAACCGGAGAACACTCTTCGCCTGGCTGAATGGCTGTAATGGCGAAGCACCAGAAAAGCAAACTGCGCTTTGACATTGCCGATTGACTGTTTACAAGTTATTGGTTAACATCTCGATTTTGGCGAGTTCATTTCGTACTGTGTAAAGTAAGAGTCCACACTGCAAGAAAGCTTTTCACCTGTGACATGTTATGACGCAGTTCTTTAATGCTCATTCAAAGCAACTACGCAAAGCAACAGAGTGCAGCAATGCAATAACGAGCGAAAAAGTTCATGGAAACGGATGTCTATGGAAGCCCAGAACTGGCAAAAGGGCACTACTTTTTATTGTGCTTAGTACTTACCAAGGCTGGCTTTTCCTGACTGGAACTCCTGCCCGGTTCGAATTCCTAATTTCCTACGGTTGTTGCTGGACTACGTGGGTATAACGAGTACGACTTGGAGAAAACGGTACCTCAGTTTCTAACTTGGCTGCATCAAGAGATTCAAGATATGTCTATCACCGTAGTTGTAGAGATATACTAAAATCGCTCGGATATGTTTGGTAATGTTGCCGATCAAAACCATTCCGTATACTATATGGCAAAGCGCTCCTGCAGAATCCGAAGTACCAGAGCAGGGTCGCTGCACTGCGGTCGCAAACGTTACATGACGTTGTACAATTAACTAACGGCAGGCTAATGTGACGTCTGTAGACTTTATATTGTATGGACAGCAGCAGCCTTGTATTATAGTTTTGCCTAGCGTTTGGTTGGACAATATAATATTTAGAGTATTTTCTACGCTAGTTAGTTAATTAGTAATGTTAGTTAATTTGTGTGTATGCATTTCTTGCGTCAGTAACTGTACAGTTTATAGACTCAAACATGCTCAGCAAATTCAGCCGTCTGAATTTTCCACCGCATGAAACCTGTGAGCCAACCTTATGTTTCCTGATCAGAATCTGGGCCATACTAGGAGAGTTAACTGCGTCACAACACGGTTACGCGTAGAAGAATTATCATGTATTAACGATTTAATTATCGATTAGCCTGCTAGCTCGTCGTTGATGTGTATAGTGGAGCTTTGATGCATGACTTCATTACGAGTGCGAAGGATCACTGTTTTGTGTTCTCAGCGCAGATAACCGTATGTCATTTTACTCGATCTCGAGACATTAACAAGCTGTCGTAGGCTTTCTTTCGCATGCAGCCGTCCAGTATTTACTCAAAATCACAGACTTTTATTGCATGGGATGAGGGTGTGCGTCGTATAATAACGCAAAAAGACACACTAATCCTGCTATTGCTTTCCAGGTTACGTCCGAATAATACCGACATTGTATAAACCTCAATGAAACCTTTCGAGATGAATCAGCGCCGCTGGTTTCCCCTGACCGCAGCGAGCCCGAGCCATCTGAATTGCCGCTACGCTCATCGGTCTGCGGTATCTTGACATCATCTTCCCATTCCCGAATAATTGGTCTCACGGGAGCCGGTACTGTGCGGTTGGTGAACCATCCAACAAACTTCTGCGAGTGCAGCGTCTGCACGATAAATGGCATCGAATGCTTCACTTTGATGAATGCAGTCGTACTCCTTTCACAAGCTCTACGAACCGTCGAAAACAATGAGCCAAACAAACTGATCCGAGTAATTTTTGGATAGATAGACAAATACTGCCATACCAACAAACGCCGTGCGTCAAAAGAGCTTACTCATGAGCTGCGCTATGGAAAGGCGTTACAGCGAACTGGTGCCATTGCTCGCCCAACGCTTTCGATGATTTTTTGCACACGAGAGAACCACCCCAGTCTGCGCCGCATCTGCGAAGACACGTAGTTAGCGCTCGTCTGATCAAGTAAGTGCAACAGGTCGACGGTACAGCTACTGCTCGTTGTTTACAAATAAGAAAATACGTTCCAGAAGCAGACATACATGCCCTGTTTCCCCCCGGCCAAGACACACTGCACGTCGGGTTGATGTCCCTGCAGCACACACTCCGTAGCGGGAAGAATGGGAGCACTAACTTGCTTCAGTTTTCCGAATGATAGGAGAGACATCACCGGATCATCCCGCTCCTCATCGGTTACATTCTGGATTCCGCATCCGGCCGTGTAGCACACTTCCCCGCCCAGCGGTCCCATGTTAGGTCGTGGTAAACATATGGCTTTGACGCCTTCCATGGTTAACACCGTATCCTAGTGAAGTCATTGCTTGTTTCCTTTTCATACTAATGTGATTGTTCTGGCTGCTTTTAGCGCCAGCAGGACAGTGTCACTTTAGTAACGAAATCTCTCATACGTGCAATACATAAACGTTCGTTAAAATTTAACAAAACAAATGTTCGAAATATTCAATTTTAGTACAAGCAAATATGTAGAAAAATAAGTCGCGGCGATATCTGTTCTTGTAGAAAGGTCGTAGCGAACGGCCAAATACATAAATGCTTTAAACCGAGTTTCATACATTAAAAAGTATTTTAATTTTAGAGAATGCTGAAAGTTGAGAAAAGAAAAAAAGTTGAGAAAGTTTAAACTTTTAGAGAAAGTTGCGCTTGAAACAATCCTCGTGCCCATACGAACTTTTTCGCACAAGTTGCGAAAGAATTGATTCATAGCGAGATTATGGCGTAGCAGAAGCCAGAAATCATGTGGGTGCGACTGTGACCGGCAAAACTGTCAAAACGGTTATTTCTTCCTGTGAACCCGCAGATGCGTTCACTGGACGGTTTAGCCCGCCAGCCGCGTCAAAAGTTCTCGCTATGAAAGAGTATTTCCTAAAATAGCATAAAGACATTTCTGAAAAATTCTTTTCGCTTTCAGTTTTTTTAGAAACCGCATACGATGGTCGTATTTCAGGGAGTTGTCCGCAGTTTCACAGATATTCAGCTCTAACCTGTTCAAAGTCAAACCCCATCTAGATATGTCTCTATTTCTCCTAAGAAATGTGGTTTTTCAAGCAAGCGATTAAAATTAACGACTGGTACCTTCTTTAGAAGAAGGAGCGCCGTATCGTATTTCCACCCGGGTTTTTTGCGGTACAACGGATGTGCGAATACCTTCTCCACGCCCACTTGAAGATGTTGAGGGGTATCCCGTCCATCGCAGGTCTGTGGCAAAAACGACACCGTGATAACATTTTCCCTACAAATAAACCACCAAGAACTCATTGATCGAAAACCCAACCAAACAGCTACGGTCCTCTGAACTATCGCTGGCAATCTAACTGTTTTTTTCTGGTAGGACAGCAAAAATTTTGGTTTGCACTCACGGCACTGTTTTTTCTCCCTTTACAACAACATCGCCTTGTGTTAGGATCCAGCGTGGTCCAATCTAAATGTCACAGAGAAAACACGCTGCAACGATGTGGCTATGGCTTTAATATTTTTCGCTGCACTCCCGTCTCGTTGAATAACAATAAGAATAAACTATGCTATCCGCTACTGCTACTCATAACTGGACTGGATGATGCTTTTCGGCGTGACCTTTCTGCTGATCCATATTTACGGACATAAGTGAGACTAGAGTGCTCCAAGAGTCCAAGTCAAAAGAAAACGAAGAAATTTCGTCGAACTCTGCGCAGCTATAACATTGTGGCAGAGTGATATGACGCTGTTATTAATGGTTATGATACTGTTGGTACCTTGCTAGCGTGCTTACTGGAGCCTGTGAATATGAGAAAGTTTATAATCCTGCCACCCCGAGACGGCGAGTACTATTTCTGACGACATACAGTCTCTACAAAGAGCCCGCCTAGCCCTAAACCACCGTGAATACGGGTGAGCTCCACTTGAACTTTCTGATATCCGGGATCCATCAAGCCCCAGTAAGCATGCCAGCGAGGCAACTTTCTTTCAAAGTCTGTATATAGCCGCTTACCACAGTGCCTCCTGCTGAGCCACACGTGCTTTCGATAAGAACCTGCCAAGGCCAGCTGTCCACCGATGCCTGAACGAAACCTTATTGTTAGGGACTTAGGGCTTCGCCGGCAGAAATCCTACAATATGTCATAAGGTGCTTACTTCAACTCCGCCTATGATTCGAAGGTTTGTTCCCACAGCATCAGGAGGAATCTTCGGTTTACCACAGTCGGTAGTGCAGATTTCATCCTCGCCCTGTGGACAGTCTTTCTTCCCTGTTTAAAAAGCACATAAGGCACTAACTGCGCACGGAGTGAATGGTGACATTCTTCCGGTTGTTGCAACGTGCGGCAAACTGACCGTCACATATCGCTTCCAGTATCGCGCATTTGCTAGGGTCGGATGGGCACCGCAAAGCCGTTTGTCCGCATTCAACTCCTACAGGGCGAATGGTCAGCATGCTGTCAGTTAAACCCAGTTTGCCACAATGTCGTACGCGACAGTTTCAGGGTTACTGTGTCGTCCAATGTCGCTGTGACGTAATAGAGCTGGATCTGTATCAGCTGTAATAACAAAATAGAAAACAGTCGCATTCTTCACAATAATTTCAATATGGAAAGCTAAGCTAGTTAATATATCGTTTCGTTAGCTGTGCTAAACGCCCGTTCCGCAGTTTTCCCGTGAAATGAAACTGTTTCCGACCGCGATGAGACCCCACTCACCACATAATCCGTATAGGACAGTATATCCACTGGTTGTTGCTCACATAATTTTCCAGTTAACTTCTCCCGATCTGCCAACAGCCACACTCTGGAAAATGTCGGTCGTGTAATTTTAGTCCGAAAGAAATTACGAGTACGTGATTGTACATTGGCCGTCCCAGATTGTGAGGTACTCATCCAGACAGAGTGGTCGGGCTTGTTCTCCTGATGTGGCTTGCGGAAGACGGGATGCTTCTACCCGAACCTACAAGAGTTTGCTGATTAGAACTCTTTAAAATACACAGATTTGACCACACTTATGTGCCAAAGAGAATCTACAACAATCTAATTATGGTGCTATTTGACGATCTTTTGAAAAGAAATAAGAAGTAAAACTGTCTTGCGACGGGAAAGTTTTCCAACAGAATGCAAAACATGTTTGGACACCAGGTGCTGCTTTGGCCTGACTCCTACAACTTCTGCTTTCTCAGTGTAAGACTTCTAAAACGGTGCAAGTTTGTACAGCATGTTTGTGGAGACAGAGGAAAGCTAGGGGAAAATCATTTTGTCGATTACGCAATATGTTTATTCATAGTACTTCTAACCTTTTTACTGCACTAGACTGCACTTTACGGATAGGCTCCATAGTTCTGGGGAGTTTATATTAAATCCTGCATCACTGATTCCAGAATGTTCACTTTCGTTGCGTGCACAGCGCAAACGACTGTAATTAACGGTTCATACCTGTACTGCTTGCCCGCTGCCATCAACCCGCAGCACGACCCTGGGATCCGTCGTCGGGTTCAGTGGGAGACTCGTGCCATCCCAGGATAGCGACCATTTCGCATACTGGACGGTTAACTGAGCACTTTCTCGGGTTAGACTAATATTCCGTGTAACAGAGTCGATGGGAAAGCCGTGTACTCGATGAATGTGAGTTGTGTATATGAGCAGAATACGCAGCGCTCCAACCGTGAAAATCATCAGATGCTGGATGGATTGCTGTGGTGAAGAGTAACTATACAGTGTTCACCATTTCCAAGAGCCTAATTTATGCAAGAAGCCAGATTTATTGCTACAATAGTTTTAGGTTTTATCGAACCACAACTCAACGTGTTTCGATGCAGTAGCCATGGCAGTAACACGATACGCACTGCGAAAGTGGTTTCAGTCTCTTCACTTGCTGTTCATTTTAATTCCAACAGACCGGCGCAAATGTTGCGCCTTGGCGCGTGTCAGATGCACCTAAAAAGGTCACTCTGTGCGAATGCTGTAATCAGATACCATTAGCCAGTCAGTCTTATCCTTACACTTATTTTTCTCAGGTTCTTAGTTTTCAGTAGACAGTTTCATTTCCAAATGAATCTTGAAATTAAACGGTCAGTCGAATGTAATCCGAGCGCTTTTGTTTGGGTTCGTTGAGCGGTTAATGTTGCTGTGGTTGGTGCTTCATAATGAGCTGATACAAGATCTGCCCTGATGATTGTTTTCCTCCAGTATGCGTTCCCTTGAAGCGCTTTTGAGGCAGTATTAATCTAAATGCTCCAAAAGGCTTTCTACCGATACTGTGCACCATGTGCGGTAACAGCAGAAATGTTTTTTTAGACTGCGTTAACGGAATGCGAACTACCAAGGCATTGCTCTACTAGAACTACTAGTGAACTACTGGTTGTTGCATTTATGTTTGACAGGTTACAGGTCTTTTTCATGCAGTTTCTAGACACGCTGATGATGTTAAATTGCTGATCAGACGTGCATATACAGTACATGCTCAAATTCGCCTGTAATTAGAACTTTAGCAGGTATATGTTCACTCCGCAATTGTCGCGCTTCTTGCGCTGTCCAAAACCTTTTACCTTGTAGTCTAGCTTAACGGTTCGGTTCCCCATGTTATGAACGCGAACGGATCTCCGGGACAGCGCTCGTCAACAGAGAACAGTTGCATTGTGTGCTCCATGCAATGCAGTACATTTTAAAGAGTAATACAGATACTCGTAACACAAACTTTGAAACTGCTGTTCATTCGAATGATCCGACGACAGTAACTTTATTCTTCCTTACTTAAAGCAACAAGTGCTTATTGCTGTGCTATGGTACAATATATGGGTACAAAATTAAAACAAGTACCATTTTTAAAGCAAAAAGTAAAACGAGTACCATTTTATCATCAAGCAGAGCACTCTGTTACTTTCTATCGAATTAGTTTGTTTAACACTGCGCTAACCACTGCAGGGGCAGGAGCAAGTGGATGTTTGGGCTGAAGGTCGATTGTAATGCGCCCAGGGATTACTCATGGAGCCAAAAATCCGCTTGTTCCGCGGATGAGCCAGTGCATCGGGCGCCGGAGCCATTTGGTACGCGTAATCCGGTCTATTCTGCGCGTATGCTGACTCCAGCGGCTGCAGGTCCTCGGCTCCATAGGCGTATTCCTGGGCCGCGGCCCATTTACCGCTGATTAACGCCACACTGGCGATCATGATCCAGGTTTTCAAGCAATGCATTGCTCCGAATAACAATCAGCTTCCGTGTACGGTATAATAGGTTATAAGTTTATGAACTGAATCGATGACTTCTCAATGGAGACCAAACCTGTGACTTACTGATAGTTATCTAAAAAGAAAGAAAGAAATCTGGTTGCCAAGACGAGCTCTGTGTGTCCAAGAACGTGTTGTCCAGCGTGAAAAAGATAACATAGTTCAACACTAACCTTGTGGCTGATATTATGACATCTTAACTTCCTCTGTGCCGCTCAAATGCGGAAAATATAGCATGCGTCTTATGATGTGTTCAGCATTTTAATGGGTTTTATTGAATGCACTTTATTTCGGAAAAGTAAAAACGCCTTCGGACGGTTACCGTGGCTTGACACAGACAAACTAACAAAACAAGCAGGAAGCTATAGTCAGTAAATCAAACCTTAGTACTTAGCGCGTTATGCGCGGGCTTTTGCATTTCTGGTTTTTTGCCACCGTCCTTGAATCAAACTATGCCGTGACCAATCAAACATTCACTTCGGAGCACTACCTACAGATTATACCTGATTTATTACTCGAATTTTTTTAATTTCTTAATATGCAGTCGTCTTCATTTTGCGATGTGTAAACTTGAAATCTCTTCTACTCATTACACAAGCCATAGAGGATCGCTGTAAACGTCAACAGTGGATCGACACCGTATAATTTAGCATGCCAAACAGACTTTCTGGAAGTAACCGGGAAATAGACCGAAGGCTTAAAAGTTGGCAGGGTCATTACTAGTAAACAGGATAATTATCTATATACTGTAATAACGTCTGTGTGATAACGTCTACGTAAATGTTGGCTCGCAAACCTTATGCCACAGCGACACATCGTATGTTACTGTATCTGTGCGAACCAAAAACTAATATGTTTTCGAAACACTGTACACCACTCTGACGCGAGACGCAGATGATTTGTTCAACGGTACAGATACCATTGTTCCCTGTCACTTCCCGATCAAACTAACTGCGCACATTATTAGGTGTGACAAGCCGAAGTTTGGCAGGAGCTAGGAAAGCTGCACTCAATTGTGATTGCTTTATTCTAGATGGATAGCGCCATTTGATAATGAATGCTTGTCGGAAGATGATGAAAACAATACCCGTCCTGACCTGGAAGACATTCTCTTACTTGCGATTCAGTCGTATACATGTCGGTAGCACGAAAATGTCAGTAACGCCAAGAAGGGTCACATCTCTTCTGCTAGTATTCATCAGCACTTAATTTCCGGCTAATACAATTATGTTTCAACCAACCACCCACACAATATAAATGCCTGTTCACCAAACTTGTCAGTGATGAGCGCTTCCTAGTTCCTGCTTTCCGCATAAAGGTGGCTTTTTCTGGTGAATTTGACAGTTTCACTTATATTGCCCAAGCCATCCACCTTATTGTTAGATCGACTTGATTCTTCTTAGTAAACAGTGTGTATCGTGATAAACAAGGACCTGGTTTCTTTTTCCCAGCATTGGCCTCTGCAAGTTCCTTTGAAGCACGATGCTGCAGATTGTCGACAATAATACTGTAACGACGAACGTGACCGTGTTCTCGCAATGGACACTTAGCGCGAGTGTATCCCCTCTCACCGGTATCAGAATCTGCATCGGCGTGCTGTCCTTCGGCCTCAACATTGCACTCCTTATACTGCACGCCATAAAACCTGCCTACATCACCCATTTCACTATTTACCTTATATTCCTGTACATAACCAACACAGTTTATTTGCTGGGAGCGTCCCCGTTCATCTACCTCAGCGAAGTGTACAAGATCGACATTGGCTACTACGGCATGTCGGCGTGCATGTTCTTCAACTATTTTCAACGGGTGGTCAGTATTGTGCCGGTCATGTGTCATACCCTCATCGCGTTGAATCGCTTCTGGGCGCTGCAGTACCCCATTCACTACCGGGAGCGGCATACGAAAAAGGTCTGGCCGGTGTAACATGCTGCCTTTTGTAGATAGCGCGGTTGTATAGTAAAACACTGTATTGAGCGTTTAAAGACATCGCCGTCGTCATTCGGGAAGAATGCAAATACAGCTAACTACCTTGTTAGCGGCAAACTAAGAACACAATCAACAAGGAAGAATGCAATCAAGCCAGCTAGCGAACGATATTCAGAAACATGGACAAAAGCTGTTTGATCAATAACTTCGTCGAAGTCTTACAAAATTATGTTGCTTACGATTGAGCAACTTTCTTCAGGAAACGTATGCAGCTTGTAGTATAAAAGAATGGCTAAATTTACAGTACAGGCTCTAGATTCGTAGCACTCACTACCGAAGTTCCACAAATGTTTCAAGAGCATTTCATGGACATCTTTGCTTTGCTCTTGCTGATCGTACTGGCCTACCCCTTTTGTAGAAACAGGTATTAGGAATGACAAATAGGAAAGGAATTCATTTTGTAGGAACAGTAATAGGAATACAAGTATGAATAGGAATCGGAACTCGGGAGCAGGAATGTTCGAGCCAGGAAGGAATAGAAATACACACATTTACATAATTTACTGGCCATGGCTCTTTCAAGTTTCCAGTGCAGTAACACTTATTTTGTTACTACCGTATGCTGTTCAAGTGCTTGTCTCTTTTACGTGTGTTATCGTTCTTGTTGAAGAGGGCTCTTTCGGTTTCATTAGGTCGCCGTGCTCATCTGCCTGGCAATGCTCATCTACACCCACCTGGTGAAGATGCCGGCCTACATCATCTACACACCCGCGCGTTTCCACACATCTTCATCCCCGAAATGCGACGACCCGGCGGTGGCCAGCTGGGTCCACTGGGCACGCACGGACATCTGCATCAACCGTTTGGCTCCGTTACTTCTCATCGTTGGTCTATACATCTACCTGATCTACCAACGCCACCAACGAAGGCAGCGAAAAATCGGCAACACACCAAACAACCGCAGAAGCCTGAAAACTCGCAGCCAGACAACGGAAGATGCAGTGCCAGTAAACCGGTACCGACCAGCACCGAATCTCCGTGGTACGGTCCACCGGAGCGTTGTACGACCGTTTCTGGTGCTGACGCTGACGACCGTCGGAGTGATTGTGTGCTGGCTGCCATTGGACATTGTCTTTGTGTTGCTGTGGTTCGCTAACGTGAGGACTTCGGCCACTGTGTTTACCGCTTGTCATATGCTGTATACGCTGCAGATTTTGTTTGATCCGTTGATGTGGATTATTAGTCTGCGTAAAATTAATCAAAGATAGGCTCGGTTGAAGATGTTGTTCATGCTGATTTGCATCTCGTACTTTTATTCACTGCTCACCTGATTGTTCCCCTAATGCTCATCAACTTCGTAATAAAAGTTACAAACACCAGCATGCATCTTGGAAAAACTACGCTGTCATTTCGGATATTCTACCTCCAACAAAAAAAGGGGGCAGTCAGAAAAAACGAAATGTCGCTACAGTAACAATTGAATTTTACATGTTATTAACAGTGATAAGGCTCAATTGTTACTGTTGTACATCTGTTCTTGAAATTAAGCGAGGGGGGTGTTATGACAATATTGTTATGCTGTTTATCTTCCCACATACATACTTTGTAATCTGTTCATTTACTGTGCAATGCTTTTTTCTCCTTTAAATAAATTCTGGTACGATTATCGCACTAAAAACAGTAGAAGGAGCGTAATGCTTTGCGAAAGCTTCGCATGAAGTGTATACCATGGTACTGACGACGTTTTCCTAACCTGTCACTTTATACGAATCCTCTGCCGGAAGAACGGACCGGATGAAATGCACTCCCGTTGGGGAAAAGGTTATGTTTGCCGTGGTAAGAGAAGAAGCCAGTTGAGACGGAGACGGTATGCTCACCTCGCAGAGCTATTATTATTCCACAAGACGCGTCGATACAATGTGCACCTGCATTCATCAAACCATTAACAGAGAAAGCGCAGGGATTTTGACCTTCTTACGCTTTGGTGTTGTACTCATACAAGAATAATCTGTAGCAATAAAAGCATGCGTTGCTCTATTGATAGAACGTTTGATGAGATCTTACGGTTTATGGTACCGTAATTCAGTGTTCTAACGTGTCACATAAAAAAATAATTCGATGCCGTCTTTACCTGCCTTGGCGTGTTATGTTTCGCGTGAAAACATTTGCACTGTTTTCTGTCAAACTTTGACAGTCAAAGCAGTCTTCTGTAACTGACCTTATTGTGCTGTAGCGCTAAAAGAAGCGATTTTGCCATACAGGACCTCACAATGCCAATGATTCTAGATCTTCACATTCCTTGAGCGCAATATTGACAAATGCAGCAACATATGTTCCGTGATGTGTAACATTCTATGTTTATGTGAATTTAATCTAAAATTTTCCCGGCCTCATTAGTACTTCATGTGAACCATTGATCACCAGTTGAAGCATTGGCCACACCGATAATATTGCAGAATTAAGTGCGTGAATGTCCGATCAGCTGCGACAGCTATACATTGCCAAAACGGCAGCGGCATCTCGGCGTTGTCTGTCACCACCTAACGTACCAGGGTTTTTTCTCTGTTAAACGCTTAACCAGTGCGGCTCACAGTGTATCTACACAATCTGTGGAGCAACAGTTCCCCGATAGGCCGCTTTTGGAATGGACCAGATTTTACCGTATCCTTCCTCGAGAAAGTGAGTTAATTTTATCCGGTATAACACTATCGGTACAGTACGCAATCTGTTACATATCGGTTACAGCGCCTTAGTTATGGGGTGAATTAAAAATGACCATGATATCCCGTGAGAATAAATGCACAGTTTTCCGCCTTTACCAGGAACGGACGTAAAACACTTTGAGAAATGTGTATGGATTAATTGTACCTGGCACTATTTAACGCTGTATGTATGGCTGTAAATACCGCTGTATTCCAAGATATTTACATGGAATGCTTCTACTGTATGCATATGACGTCTTCAGGTGGTTGGTTACCCCGTCATTCTTCACTGACACTGTGAAGCAATACAATCAGTGAAACCGAAATCGTTACGTATACAGTACATTACGATGCGAATGTTTCTAGATGCTGAAGAAAAAAGACAACTGAAAACGCTCGCTGCTTGATTTGGCATAATATTAGGCGATTAAGCATATCTGACCTCCGAAAGCAGCACTAAACTCAAGTTTTGCAATGAAACTATTTGCGTAAAACATGAGCAGTACCAAGGACGCAATGTAAAATATGAAGGCAAATAAAATAAGAAACATTTCTAACACACTCGATTCCGGAACGAGCAGGTGTACGACTGTGAAATACCATAACACGGCATTGATCCAACAGAATATACGACCATCAATCCTGTAGTACTGTATTTCTTCATCCGGCATCAAGCTCTACGTCGTCTTTTGTTCTTCCTCGTTTTCACCACCCGTTTTCACAGTCGATGACCGAACAGGATCGGCAAAGTAGCCAAATCTACCCGTATCCGAATTGTGGCACCTGGTGAGGAAGTCGGCCAGTATGGACAGTGTGATTTTATTCAGGCTCCCTACATTGATGGACGCCCAGTCCACCGGTTCTTTAAACTTTCGAAGCGGTTCGTAATGTTTCCCTGCGTCACAGGTTTCGAATCCATATAACATCTGGAAAGTTAATAAAAACTGGGTGGGTTACGGAGCCATAAACTCTGCGAACGCTTTCGCAACATCTTTGAATTATCGTTACACTAAATGGTACCGTAGACACCTCTGTACTCGCTCTTGTAGTTAAGTGATTGACGGATCTAATCCCGATTAGCTGCACGTTATTACTTGGACAACTATTTGTACAACTGAATGGAACAAAACGACAAACGTGACCACAATTTCAAAGCGTAAGCGTTCGCTCCGATACCTTGCCAACAGTCGCCCAAATTGTCCGTTCCTCCTTGGACTGGCAGTCCGCCTGGCTGGCCATGTGCACAGCGTTCTCAATGAGCAGCTTCGATTCATCACTAATCACGGGGCAGTACTGCTCCAGCGCGTTCCACAGATCGGCCGCGCATCCCGCTGATTGCAGGTTGATCCGCGCCGACACTCCCTTGATATCCAGGATCTCCTCTATATTATCCAGCTCGTAACAACGCTGCTCGGTGAATGCGTACGAGCAGTTGACGTGTTTGACGGTGATATTATCCAGTACCAGCCACTCGCAGACGCGCCTCAGTGAGGGATGGATCTTGAAGACATTCCGCACTGGCTGCCTCTTGAGACAGCCGGCCTTGATATGCGCCTCTTCGGAGAAACAAGCAAATTCTTCCACCATACCTGCCAATACGATTTCTGGGATTCGCTGAATCGCCAGGAAGTCCGCGAGCAAATCCAGAGTGCCCAGTACCTATATCAACATCATATTAATGTCTTTGTATCGATGGCGCGATGACGGGGTTTTTCGGCCCTTTACGCCTCATGTGGGTACTTTCCTGCCACTGTTGGCCAAGGAATCTTGGTAACTTTGAAATCGGTAACTTTTTCGGAGCAACTTGACTGCCATTTTGTAAGACGTTCTTCTTCAGAACTAACTATACACGGTGTTTTGCCAGAACTACACCTAAAAGCACTGTCCGCTCCAAATTAAAAAGCTGACTAGATTACTTGAAAATTAATTAATTATTACTACATATTACATTTTTTTTCCATAGCATTAGAAGTGTTTGCGCACAAGTCAACTACATGCATTATGTATTAAAACAACCAATCTCGTCTCTTTCGTTAACCCGCGCCTTAACACTCGGAAGCGCCCCCAAAACTGCGGCGGCATTTCCTTTAACAATAGCAACAGAAAAACGCTGTTTCAAAAATGATCCATATTACATACTATTATTATATATTACAGGAACATTATTTCTGCATTACAGCATTCTCATATACGATTGTACAGTACAGATGTATGTGGGGCTGTTTTCGTGCCGGCTTACACTTACAGTACGCAACCAAGCGATACAGACATACTGTCGCCGCTTAGTATTAGAAATGTCAAACTACAATGCACAGGCAGAACTTTCTCTCTTTATGCAAGTATACCTGCCACATTTGAGATCCAGTCAGAACTAACTTCCTGGTATCCGGCCGCAGACAAGACATGCAGCCACTTTTCGCCCGCGATCATTTTCCGGATCCCGATCACCCGGCCACACAGAGCGTTCCAGTTCAAACTCCTCCCAGCAGTCGATACGGATCACGCTGATAATCTCCGGCCGATGTAGCCACCTGTTCCACTGTTTGCAGACACGCCGGGCGCCAGCTTGGTGCTCGGTGTCGAGCATCTTGAAAATCTTGAGCATCACTGTTTTGGGTAGGATCTTATCGATACTGGGCAAACTAGCCGACTGATCATCCATTACGACATCTGGCAGTGCTGTCGCATCCGATTTGGTGCGATCCGTAATTTCTTCGAAGAATTGTTTCTGAAAATAGTTGAAAATAGTTGAAAAAAGATAGTAGACTGGATTTTAATACATCTTTAAACGCAGGGGAATAAGACGTTTTCATATTTAACCTGACATTGAACTCATTTTCTAAACAGATACAGTTTAGTACTCTATTACATGTAGCCCACGCGGCGAGCACAACAGCGGGCGGCTGACGATAGTAACACATTCGGCATCTAACAAGTTACGTTTCGAAATAAGCATGTGAAATCAAACAAAAGTTTCGGACAAAAACACCTCTGATTTGCCACATGGAACAGCAGAACCCATATGTTACACTAACAAGCGCTTTTCCGCAAAAATAACGTAATCAGTTCGACATATGTTTGATTAGGCAACAAAAGTTCGGGAACAATAGCAAAAGATTAAGAATAAAGGCCTGCATGACAAAAGATCAATCTTGTATCGGTCTATAAACATCACCGGTACCTCTAAAAAAATTGGATAAAATAATTTGGACGGAAAATGTTTAACCTACGAAAAACTTACCATTGCTTCGGAATCGTTCGACTGCCTTCCGTTGGTCTTCAGATAATACAAATATCCATCGCGGACATTAACGATTTTAGACTGATAGAACCGCTCCTGCCACAGTTCGCGCGCTGTATCCGTCAAAACAAAATCCGCCGGAATCTCCGTCCTGTTTTTAACCAGAATTTGCAGTATATTCTTGATCCCACTTTGGCCGTATCCAGAAGCAGGCCGGCGAACGTGATCCTCCGGCAGCACACAGCGGATCCGCTGATTCGACAACTGCACCTCCACCAAACGATACTCGGCATGCAACACCCTAACAAGGCTTCGTGCCGGGAACCAGCGAAACGGTTCATGTGGAGAGAGCTGCAGGACCGCTTCCATATCGCAGTCGCCACCACGGGCCGTCTGGGCACGGCTCGTTTCGGGCTGGCGACCGCTCAGCAGGTCCGCTGGCAGTTCCGCGAAATTTGGTTCTCGCTCTTGCGGTTGGATCACTTGCTGATGGGATACGGTGAAGGGGGTCTCGCTTCCACAATCCACCAGCACATTGCTGCCCTGAATGTCCACCACATAGCCAAATCGCTTGTCATCACGAGCGAAGGTGATGTCCACGGCATCCCAGCGTTTAATGGCTGATTTGATCATGACCTGGACCGGGTGTACAGACTCGAACTCAACAAGATCGGCAGCGACTTTTTTACAAGATTTAACAGCTTGTACAATGCAGGTCGCAACAAACTGATATAGCTGATGGCCAAACGAAACAGATCACGCCACGTTACAGGTCAGTTCATGTACCGATGCGTACGTGCTTGTTTCGAACAAAAAGACTTAACAGCATTCAGACAGAGAGAGGATTGCCCACTGCGTGACCGGCGATTTGGCATTGGCTACAGGTCGTGAAAGATTGAGTACGGGCGGAGCTGTAGATCTGTATAGTCGGCTTAAACGGCTTTTTAGCTGCAGCTTAGAAGCCTAAGTTCAAGCCTTATTAGATACGTACGGATAACGGACCGGACGCTCCGGCAGTAATGCATAATAACTGCCGAGCTAAACTGCAGCCGACAAGCCGTTAGCCGAGCCGACTATATGGATCTGTCGCTCCGCCCGTACACCATCCTTCATGAGGCGTAGCCAATGCCCATCAAGCATTTCTGACGCACTGAAAATTCTGAATCGCTAACGTTCTTTGTGCGAAGCGTAACACGTGCTTACAGGAGCTGACTTATAACGCCGCGTGGTTGGTTTCGTTGGCCACCCACAGTCACATGAGCTGGCCGTGATAATTTTCTCTTGCACATTGTGTTTCAAAAGCTTTATAAAAAAGCCCCTCCGCCTAATTGCTTCTAGCTGTGGGTCGCGTTTTACACCTGTTTATCAATCAGTCATCAACCATGATCAAATCGGCCATAAAACGCTGGGACGCCGTGGACATTGACTTCGGTCCTGGTGACAGACGTTTCGGTTATGTCATTGACATTCAGGATAAAAAAGTCGTGGTGGACTGCGGAGACGGTGCACCACTCACCGTATCCGATCAGCAAGTTCTCGAACCGCAAGTGCGAGAGCCCAATTTCTCTGAATTGCTAGCGGACCTGCTCAGCGGGCGCCAGACCGACGGGAGCCGTGCGCAGACGGCCCGTGGTGATTACTTCGATATGGAAGCGGTCCTGCAGATCTCTCCACACGAGCCCTTTCGCTGGTTCCCGGCACGAAACCTTTTCAGAATGGTGTATGCTGATTATCGTTTGGTGGAGGTGCAGCTGTCGAATCAGCGGGTCCGCTGTGTGCTGCCGGAGGATCATGTTCGCCGGCTGGCTTTTGGATACGGGTACATTGGGCGTGGGACGATACTGCATGTTCTGGTTAAGGAAAGAGCTAAAGTGCCGACGGATTTTGTTTTGTCCGACGCAGCGCGCCAACTGTGGAAGAAACGGTTCTATCGGTACAGGATCGTAGAAATCCGCGATGGATATCTGTATTATTTGAAAGCTCGCGAAAGGGAGTCCGACGATTCCGAGGCAATGGTAAGCTTCATAATAATGTGAAGTGGTTCTCCTTTTAAGTATATACCGAGCGAAGGTTTTATGGGGAGTAGCAGGATAGATCATAGTATTGTTGTTATTCGCCAAAACTATACAGCCCAATAAATAATGTTAAATCAATTCCGGTAATTTGATAATCGAATATGGGTTTTGTTGTTTAACTTGTTTCATCGGGAAAAAGAAATTACTTAAACTGTTTAAGTTAATCAGAATTTCATTCGTTTTCACACAGATGATTTCTGCGAGGCGTATAGAAACCGTATGTAGGTCACGGTTCATGAATTGTTCCGCATAACAACGCTGCAGAAGAAAACTAGGTCGAATGACATCACCGGCCGATTGGGCTGTGATATCAGCATAGTACGCAAGCCGGTTCAGAAAACGCGTTCAGTTTGTTTTATTTTACGTTTTTCGAATCTGTTTTCATCAATGTTGCAAGCATGTTGGAAGAATAAATTGTAGTTAATTTCCGAATAACAGTTGCATTGAAATGCAGTGTCATGTGCAGCGTGAAATGTCTTTCTTTGTTTCAGAAAAAATTCTTTGAAGAAAATGCGGATCGTACCAAATCGGAAGCGACTTCACAGTCGGATTTTGTGATGGATGTTCAGCCGGCCAGTTCATGCAGCATCCATGAGATAATACCCGAAGAAGTCATGCTCAAGATTTTCAAGATGCTCGACACGGAGCACCAAGCCTGCGCCCGACGCGTCTGCAAACAGTGGAACAGGTGGCTCCATCTGCCGGGGATAATCAGCGTCATCCGTATCGACTGCTGGGAGGAGTTTGAACTGGAGCGCTCTGTGTGGCCGGGTGATCGGGATCCGGAGAACGATCGCGGCCGAAAAGTGGCCGCATGCTTTTTCCATTGTCTGCGGCCGGATACCAGGAAGCTGGTGCTGACTGGATCTCAAATGTGGCAGGTAAAGATAATCGAAAAATCTCACAGTGTTTGCGCTAAGAAAAGGACTGCCGTATGCCTGTCATTTTACGATTCTCGACAATAATGACTGCACATACAGTGCCGGTATATTATGGTGCCCACAATTAGTTGGCACGAAAAAAGTAGGTGATCAGATCAGCAAGCTAATAACAGCCATTTCGAAATCAGACATTTTTGATTTCTGTCGAATTTTTTGAGTGCTTGACTTTGATAGGGTCGTTTCTCGTTACTGAAGTTAGTTTTCGAAGCGTTTCAATGTTTTCAATAAGGAACGGGTGCATTTTCTCACACAAACTGATTTCATGTTAAGGGCGTTTTCTGGGCGATTGCTCACCCGACACCAACCGGTATGAAAAGGTAACACTGGTAACACCAGGAATGCAGCGTGAACAGCAGAAAAGCCCGTCTTTGTTAACTAACGCAACGACGCTGATATACTGTCGATAGGTACTGGGCACCCTCGATTCACTAGCGGACTTCCTGCCGATTCAACGAATCCCAGAAATCATATTGGCAGGTATGGTGGAAGAATTTGCTTGTTTCTCCGAAGAGGCGCATGTCAGCGCCGGTCGCCTGAAGGAGCGGCCGTCTAAGAATGGCTTCGAGTTTCACCCGACGCTGCGGCGCGTGTGTGAATGGCTGGTGCTGGATAACGTCACGATCACGGCCGTCAACTGCTCCTTCGCATTCACCTCGGAGCGTTGGTATGAGCATGATAATATATCGGAGATGCTGGATATCAAGGGAGTATCGGCGCGGATTAATCTGCAATCAGCGGGATGCGCGGCCGATCTGTGGAATGCGCTGGAGCAGTACTGTCCCGTGGTTAGTGATGAATCCAAGTTGCTCATTGAGTACGCTGTGCATATGGCCGGCAGGGAGGACTGCCAGTCCAAAGAGGAACGGGATATCTGGGCGCTGGTTGACAAGGTATGGTGACTGATTAGTGATTTTTTGAGAAACGTGTTTGCAACTTGCTAATTCATTTAAATATGGTCACATAGTGTTTACTATAATTTAATCCCATTGCGCAAATCATATTAATACGTTTATGTATTTTACTTTTGTCTGGGATTAAACGGCGACACTTTAAGGCTATCTGTTACAAGACTCAGTATAATACAGCAGAGAATAAGTTAGCGACCTGCGCTGGTAATTTCTAAGAAACAATCACTCAAGATGACTCAAATGAGCATTCAGGACGCGCTTAAAGAGTGGGACCTGGGCAGCTGCTGTTTCTACTGCAGCACCTCTACTTACTGCATGACTAGACCGGATTTGTGGGTTTCTCGAATAGTAGGTCAATAGCGCCATCGGCTTGTAGTACGCATATTCTTAAAATGTCGTGCGACGAGAAATCCAACAAGAATTGCTTCTACAGACTTTATCCACTGTTTAGATGCTGTATGGATTCGAGACATGTGACCCACGTAACCAGCATTTACCACTTCGAAAGTTCGAAGAACCCCTGGACTGGGCGTCTGTCAATGTGGAGAACCTGAATAAAATGACGTTGTTCATACTGGACTACTTCCTCACCGACTGTCACAGCACGGAAACGGGTAAATTTGGCTACTTTGCTGATCCTGTTCCGTCACCTACACAGCAAACGGATGACGAAAACGAGGAAGAACAAGAAGACGACGCGGATGACGAATAACAGTAATTCTGGATCGATATTCTGTTGGATTGTCCCGCTACGGTATTGCTTATATACCTTCTCGTTCGGGAGTAAAGTCGGTCGGAAAGGTCTTTTCCTCTTATTTTGTTCTGTTCGCATTTTACGTGAATCGTGTCAAACTTCGGTGTTACTTTCGAAAGTCAGTTATGTTTGATCGCATCATATTATCATATCCCAATCAAGCTGTGAATTCTTCCGTTTTCTTCTCTGTCTGAAACTAGAATCATTTAAAAATGTTTCTTTTCTGAATAATTACCGACGTCTGATCACCGTACTGTGCAGTGTATGCGCAGCGTTTTCTTCGCTTATTTTGTATTGCTTAAAAGAGCCAGTGAAGAATGACTACTTTATGGCTCCGATACGACATATATGCAGGAGAAACGTTCGTTTCAATTCAACCGTTCGGGTCCGTTCCATTTAATATCTTGGAATTCATTAATGCGGTACAGTGGTACTGGGTGCATAATTGTAGCGTAATCTCCGCTAAACAGCATCGACAACAAAATTCAGCCGTTCTCGCCACTTCCTAAACGAAACCCAGAACGAAACACATGACACTGGCAACAAGTGACCTTAATGGTCAATAATTCTTTCCATACCGGCAGATAGTTTCCCTAGTTACGACAGAAAATAGCTGCAGCGACGAAAGCCTAATCAACAAATTCTTACTGTATTTATTCGAAACCAGAAAACCAAACCTGCAGTACTTTGAAAACCCATCAAAAAAGTCACATTATCAACTATGCGTCGCATCGTGTTAATCTTACTATTCACTACGCTGCTCGCCGTGGCCATGGCGGGCTTCCTGGACGGCATCAAGGAATCCATGGGCAGCGCCTACGAAACAGTAGCCGGGAAGGCCGTCGAGACCAAGGACGACACGAAGAAAGCCATCGACGATACACAGGTGAATCTTCGCAAAAAAGCATCGGCCGAACAAACGGCTTTATCGTACGTCTAAACCATTAAGCTGTTCCCACACCGCAATCTTCAGTTGAATTTTTAACAGGAATCGTTCAAAGAACGCTGGACACAAGTCCAACACAAAACCCAAGATGCCAAGAACCACGCGGTTGACGCGGCGGCCCAGAAAGCAGAGGAAGTGAAGGATAAGGTTAAAGATACGGCGGAGACTGTTAAGACCGCCGCGGGTGATGCGCTCCAGCAGGCCAAGGCCAAACACGAGGAGGAGCACAAGAAAAAGGTCGAGGAAGACAAGAAACACGAAGAAGAGAAGAAGAAGCAGGAAGAGGACAGGAAGAAGAAGGAAGACGAGGCCCAGGCCCGACTGGACGCTATGGGGGATATCACGGCTAATCAGCTGGATGACCTCACGGAGGCCGCTAAGAAGAAGTATGAAGAACTGAAGGGAACGGCTGGTGGTGCGTTTGACGCGCTGAAGAAGGCTGTGGGCGCCTAAAATTGCGTGGGAAACGTTATCCGAAAGAACTAAATCTGCCATGCTAAAAAAATCTGTGTATTCAAGCATGTTTCGAGCTTGTTGTTATTCCTTAGCAATATCACCATTTAAATTCAAACTATCGAACCAGCGTGTGTATTGATTCCATGACTGTTTGTTACGGCTTCTCTGCGAATGAAAATTGTCGAACAATCTTCTCATCCACCTTCTCATACAATAAAAATCGAAGGTTTCATTTCGTACTGCAGCCGAGTTCTATCTGATTTGTTGAAACATGGCTACGAAATCGCTTTCCAGTCATGGAACAGTGGCTTATTGGGGAATTACCCCAGCAATCGATTTGTTCTCGCAGAACTGCAGCACGTCAGGAACCCGCACAAGTGTGCATTGCAGTCGATTTAGCGTTTCGTAACATATGTCCAATTTCTAATTTACAGATTCTGAACAGCCGTTCAATGCGTTGATATGCGCTGCGGCCGATTGCCGCCATGTTCTAAACAGCATCGCACAGTTAGACTCGAAGGAACTGCAAAACGTTAGCGTAAGCACTGTGCAGATTTGCCGTTCATTTTCACGATTTCAATCACCGCTTTTGTGTAGTTTTATTTGCTGAATCCATTGGCGGAGAACATGGCGCGCGATATCCTGCTGCTCAGCATTGCGGTTGAGGACCCTGCTGTACTCAGTCCACGAGGTATCAAGAAAGATTTCACACACTCCCATCAAGATTCGCGAATGATGCAGACAGACACTGTTTTTTTACGCTTCATTTTCGTTGCGTTTTCAGCCAAGACAGAGATGTTTCTGGACTTGTATGGCAATCTGAAGATTCGGGAGCCAACACGGACTTATCTGACAAATAAGTGTCGAGAACTTATCAGGTTGGTTTCGCTACTTTCGTATATCTGTTGTCCTAGACTTACCGTATACAGCACTGTTTTTCAGACTGGTGGCCAGTGAAGCGACTATCCACGGCGGTGACAAGTTCGACCTGACACATTTGAAAGTACTAAATCTCTGTTTCTCTTGTGACCTTTCCGCCGCGACAACATTTGTTGATAGTATCGCGAACGCGACGAACTGGAGCTAATCTTTCGACGATGGAGTGAACCAGTTCCAGCCAAGGTCAACCTCGCAAAATGCTGGTAAATATCTGATCTGTCGGCCGCTTTGAATTCCGCCATACTTTGTTTTCTCTTAAATATCTGTAGTTTCTGACCGAATACCATTCTCCTGATATTCTGTGGTAAACGTTTCCACTGCAACGTTTTATAGGGAAAACAGACTTCGACGCGACCTGGAGCGCCGATATGATCACCGCATCGGAGCTTTCGATTGGGATTTTTCCATGAATTTGTGCGAACTTGGAGTGCGTTGATGTAATCAAGAAATCTCGAATCCGCCATTGTAAACGTGAAAGTTCCAAAGTGAACTATTGCATTCTTCCACAGGCCAATGTTATTACGGCAACCAAGTACTTTCGATGGAGAGAAACCGGGATGGCCTTCGAGTTACGTGATGAGAGTGCCTACGTTCACCAGAATCCAACGCTGGTTTCCAAGTTTTCCGTTTTCACCGTACGTACCAACTAATCATTATTATTATGTACAACAGAAAACATTAATTCTGATCAGCAAATAATACAAACTGCAGAAAGATTCAAACTACAGCATGCAAGGTTTTTGGGGCGATATGCTAACCAGTCCGTACATTGCATTCGGAACCGGAAGCGATGCAGCAAAGCACCGGAAGCTCTGCAACAATGTCGACACAATTGTACGCTGCATTTCCTGCATTCAGCTTCGTAATTAATCAACTGTTTTCCTTGACGATTTTGTAGTCTTCGGCGGAGATCTCCGAACTGATCCTGCTGGATTACTTCGAGAAACTCGACCATCCAGCTCAAATCACCGAATGCAGCGGTAAGAGAAAAAGGTCACACTGTTAACTTCTCACAACTGACTGTTCTATAGGTGATTGCGAACCGATGTCGAAGAATTACAAGTTTATCTTCCTGTCTCCCGGACCGTATGGGAAACTGTGTGAAAAGTCCAAGTACCATGGATTGTTTGATTTAATCTACGTTGGAGGACGGTAGGAACTGTGCACCTACCAAAGTAATGAAACGCTTACGAAGAGTGTTTGTAGGGCGACTGTGGAAAGTACCGGAGGTCTTGGACAAACCCTCGCACCATCCGGGATGATTCTTTTCGAATCACCACGGTTCCTTATTGGACTGGCTAAAGACCGCTGCAACAAGTACTATGAGCATATTCATCCGAAAATGCTACAAGCTGGATTCAAGGTATGTTCCGGGTAATCATAGGAAATCGGGTCGAAAGCTTGCACTGATAAGGGCATCTTTTTAGACAACAGAAGCTTACGATGAAAAAGTCGACGACGTTTTCAAATACGCTAGGCCTGATGAACCGAAGAAAGAGCAAGAAATCTCGTAGCAGCGTTTTCTTTGCTTTTGAACTTCGACCTTACGGACAGTCAATAAAACACTAGCATCAATTACGCCAATCAGATTGCGAAAGGTCTTGATATGCTTGGTTCTTCGATGTATGCAACGATCTGCGCGACATTATGCCAAAACTAAACAAAACGTACATAGTACTTTTCGGGAACTAGTACTCACAGGAAAGCACTGGAAAAACGGTAACTGTTGCTACGGTACACGGCGAACAGCGAGCTTATCCCACAACTTTCCAAAGTACTACGATGGCGCGTTAGCGCGATCCTTTTGTGCTAACTCTCACCCCAAATAAACCATCCACCCCCTTTCCTCGAGTTGCCTTTTCCTTTCAAACGCATGAACGAATCTCTCATCTGTGTAATTCCATAATCACCCACCTCGAATGGCGTGCGGCGGAGACGCCTGTGCCATGCGCACGCCCAGCACCCCGTTGGGCGTGGGTCCCTGTAGTCGTGTCACCATCAAGCAGGTGAGTACGACGGTCTGTAACATCAAACCATTGGATGAACGGCCTCCGGAGCCCAAGGCCAAAGCGCCGTGTCCCAACCCGAATAAGGTGAAACCGCCGACGTGTAATAAGACGGACTTCAAACCGGATAAGCTAGCGGGATGTAAGGCGAAGAATGTGCGAGAGACGCTGACGATGAGTGTGGAGATCCCGGAGGTTATTGATCCTAATGAGATTGATAGTGCCTACGTCTGCATAACACGACAACAGGTACGAAATGATTTTGTATGGAAACATGTCTGTCTTTCTCGTGTTCTTGTTTTGAAGCTCAACTTGCATGGTCCACCTCTTATCTGCACTACTACAAGCAGCATCTACTAAAATGTTGCATCATTCTTTTCATTCCCAGTGTTTCGTGCAATTTTAAAAGATTCTTTCTGGAATCTCGTCTACAGACTAATGTGCTTCTATGATGCAGGCAATCTGGTCCTGTTTCAGGCAACTGAACACGTTTTCACCGATTAACCGTTTTTGACCTTTTGGCATTTTTCATCACTTTTTTTTGAGTCTGGTTAAAAGTTACATATATTGTCATATAATGCTGTTGCGGGATTACATTCTTTGATTCTTCGCTTGACAGATTAACCACCGGTAATTCGAGTGAGTCTGCTACTGTTTTCTAAACAATCCAAATTGCTTTGCACTTTCTATAAATAAGTTAGTATGTGTGTATATTTCACTTGTGCTGTATATAACAGTTTATGCAATAAGGCCAAGCTGTGAAACTATCCATATCACTAACGTAATAACTTAAAACCCCATACTCCTTAAAACGAATGTTCTTTCAGGACGAGATCCTGTGGAGTGTCGGTAAAGTGGTCCAAGACTTCCACAAACGCAACCACTTCCACGACGTCTCACTAAAAGCGGGCAACGGTGAAGCGTTGGCCCACCGTTACGTCCTGTGTGCCTCGTCCGAATGGATGAACAACTACATCCACAACGAAGCCAACAAGGGACCCGGCTGCGGTACCCATAAACAGCTCATTGAGATCCGTCTGGATAATTGTCTCGAAGCGCCGGCTGTCTGTCAGATTGTCGACTACATGTACACGGCACGATGCAGGCTGAATTACTTCAACTTTTACCCGGTCTTCCAAGCGGCTACATATCTCAAGATGTCGACGATCATCCACGCGTGTCAGAGACTGATGACCCATGTGATGGCGGATGAGAATCTGGCTATTATGTTGGAGGTTGGTTGGCTAACACCGTTACAGAATTACGCTAAAACTTCGTCTTTTCTATCACGGAATGTTTCGCTCTAACATCAGTTCGACTTTCTCGTGACCTTTAACTTTTCAATAAACGATATCCAGCTTTATAAGTGTTTTGCTTACTTTCACATTCTAGACTTTTTGGACTGCAGTGACTTTCAGTATTTAAGCTCGAATGCTTGTTGTTTCACTGCATTTAATTCTGATTGCTTTTTAATTATTTGTACCAGAAACTAAATTTGGCTTTGTTTCGTGAAGTGTATTATTACCAAAATATTTTCAATTGACAAAAATTCATTTTTTTGCCTACAGATATAGAAAATCAACACCGAATGCATTCCTACTAAAGGTGTTTGTTCTGCATTTGTAGATAGCAGAAAAAGCCGTGAAGAGCGAGCCACTAGTCCGCTTCGTCTACCGGCACTGGGTGGAGAAGTTCTACAATCAAGTGCAGTTGTGCAGTTTCCTGGATTGGCCGTACCAGCGCGTATACCGTCTCCTGTGTAACGACGACATCCGCGTTAACGTAAGTTTATAGTAACTAAAGGTCACGGCACCATGACTGAAATGTCTCGTCTCCGTCTCCAAGTACTCGGCGCAGTGTCTACAGTATGACGCAAACAGTTTATCAAACACATAACACATCGGTAAAAAATAGGAAAAATACACACTCTATGTATGCAGCTTGTTATACTGTGTTATCAAAACTATGCCGGGCTTTTCAGACGGAGATGGATGTGTTCAAAGCGGCCGTTCGCTGGATTAACCATGATCGCTGTCAACGCACAGCCTACTTCAACGATCTGATGAAACTGGTTCGGTGGGTGTATATGACGCAGGATGAGCTGGTGCAGGCGGTGGATATCGATAAGATGCTCATCAGCAGCAAGGAAGTCAAACAACTCATCACCGACGCACAATGGTCAGTTATAGCAGAATTAACATTATTTAACATTATTGTTCAACTTTTCATTAACTTGGTCACCGAAATACTTCCCCTCTTTGTTCTGAAAATTTATTTTTAAATGATTAATTTATTTAAATTTTAATTAATTAATAAAAAAATAAAATTACAGATATTAAAGTCCAAGCGTTACTAATACATCAACCTGACATAGTAATACATGTATGTTGTGCTAAAATTGGATAAAAATAACCTAAATGTTAATATCAGGTTCAAGACGTGCCAGGAGCACAAGCACAACTGGAAGGACTATAGTATCCCGGCCAGCCGCATGATGAGCGGACCCCTGTGCCGGTCGCCCCGTCCCGGTGAGCCCTCCTGCCCGGCCAGTGATCGGGTCTATCCCAAACGCGGCCAGTGCGCGCCCAAGTAAGCCAACCGCAACATATTGCACCATTTTTAATAACTGTAAACAGCAACTATTTATGCAAATATCTGATTATATAATTAATTAGTTATACACGCAGGAAATATTATGTTACGACCAAATTATGTTAATATTATTATGACGTGCTGAATAATAAAAACAACGGTGATAAATAATTAGTTAAAAATAATAAGGCGCTCCATATTACTTTATGAAGAAAACAATATAAGATTGTCAGAAGGTAAATGTACAACGTACGGTAAAGCTTTCACGCAGAATCACGCTCACAGTGGAAAGAGTAATTTCAGCTTATATTTTTCCGAATTTTGTTACTTTTCCGAATTCTCAGTTATTTTTCCGTAACAACGTTGACCTTTATCACGTAGGATCAAGCCGCCGCCCTGTTTGACTGGCAACGCCCCCTGCGGCCCACCTACCGAGTTCCCGGCTCCCTTCAAGGCGGTCAAATCATGCGAACCGTGCGGAAGAGGCCGTTAAGTTGCCGTGCTTGGCTAATCAGTTTTATTGTTTTACGTGTTTAACGGCTCCAAATGTTTAATGCCAACACAATATAAAGCGTGTCATGACTTGTGTATAGAGGCGGAAGCGTGTTCGGCAACTACGAAATTAATAATACTTACATCTAACTGCTAACAAGCGAATGAAGATGAATCTATGCAAATTATCGATTCTGATTATCTGACATCAGTATCTGATTGGGAAATGAACGTATCCCTTACAACGTGCATATTTTTAATACAATAATATTTCGCTAATAAAAAAATACTCATTGCTTGTGATCGACATTATCTGTACATACCAAAAAACAACATCGTTTTAGTAAAATATTAGGAAAAACCGCAAATTTTCTTCATAAATCAAAAAATTTCTTGATTCATAAACGAAATTACGAACCCTAATGCAGACGACAAATACGTTGAAATTAAATCTGGACTTGAACTGCATATTTTATTCCAAAGTACAGAATAGTTCCCCTCGTTTTAATTCGATTCCCGCAGTTCATTGTGAATCTGTGATACACCGACACCTCAATCCATCGTTCAAACAAACCCAAACCGTCACATTAATCTTCAAAACTGATCATCCATCCCCGCCGCACCAACCCCCCAATAAACCACGCCCCGCCCCCGGAAACTCTCGCCCACCTCCCTCGGCACCGCCGCTCCCTCCGCCAACAGGAATAAAACATAAAATCCATCCTTCCGCCTTCTCCACTGCCACAACCGTCCAAAGCATCTAGTTTCCGATCAGCGCGACTGCTCCCCACCCAGAGCACCCACCCGCTCCCCTCGAGGTCCCTCTTCCTCCAACACCTCCCCCGGGAGCTCCTCGTACCCAGGGGCGCGGTTAACACTTGTCAGGAGCACTCCAAAGGTCAGCAGCATCACCAGAATGACCAGGACGCTGATAAACAGTCGACGCAAACCGGCTTTAGCGTCGTTGGCTGTGGGACGGGGAATGTAGGCTCTACACACGGTGAAAGACATATTACAATACTGTTACAATTTTCTCGAATTTTCCAACATCTGCTGTTGATTTCTATACATATTTTTCTTTGTAATTTATTTTATACACATTTTTGTAGTTGTTCTCGCTGCTGTATAATACTGCAGAGCTTCTGTGAATTGCAATTGTACAGTACCGCGTTTCGCGCGTTTCTTCGGCACTTTTGACTGTAGTCTTGTTTCATTAGTGTGCTAACCTGATCAGACGCTGGAACCACTCGCCAAAGGGCTTCCGTTTGTACTTGACATCCACACTGTCCGAGTCGTGGGCGGCCTGGCTGTAGCGCGCTGATGACGGTGGACTGGGCTTGCTGTCGTGTGATTCGCCAAGACGCCGCATTGAGTCGCCTAACGGATCAACTTTCCAATTAGGCTACTGTAAAACTACACTGCTATTTCAGTTTTTCTCTCTACATTTCAATTGTTATATCTGCGCTTGTTTCATGGTTTGTTTTATTAAAAAAACGATAATTATTTTTTATACACTTTTTCCAAAAAAACACGCTAAAAAAATTAAATAATAATAAAGCACAATTATTAACAAGTAGTTTTTGAAATGATTTATTCGTAAGCTGATCCGTGTTCCGGTCAAAATGAATTGTCTAATGAATCTACTTTTCAATTTGATTGTTTCCTCATAATTACTGATCACTAACGACTAACGAGTCAACTTTTACTGGTAGTACAGTAGTTAACTGCAACTATTAATTCCAGTAAATGTTTTATAAATTCCTCAGTTAATATTACCGATAAATAAACTCAGAAAGACGTCAGAAACCTTAAGTAAAATTTAGTATTAATTTATAGCTAACCTTTTGTGTTATGTTTACGTGTTACAAAGTACTGTAAGAAAATTTCTTCATTATTGCAGTAATTTATCCATTAATTTTTCTCCATCGCGATTTAGAAAAAACTGCTAAGAAAATATTGCGAATTAGTCATATCTGTTTTACTCACTTTAGCATTAATGAATTATTTGCATGTTACGTACAAATTAAACAAATTCCCGTTCAAAACAGAACCCATATTCGTCCCACACGCAAAAGCATGAAATTGGCAGATTTGTCTGACTCACGTTCATATCCGGCATCTTTCGCATGCTCCTTGTTGGCTTCGAAGGAAATGGTCGTTTCACGGCCCGCGACATGCGCGGAATGCTGTTGTAGAGTCGTAACGAAATCCTCGTCCAATGCACCGTAACTCACGCCCGATGTAGCGCCGTTCTCGTCCAACTAACAGAAAACAGACCAATTAGAAACATGAGCACGCAGTCTGAACGAACCGTTCTCAACAAACGTATTAAACGAAACGAATGATGGGAGAATGGCGGAAACGACAAAGAACAGGAATTTTTTGAAGGTATCATGAAATAACTGACAGTATCAAAAATTAGTACAAATTAAAAAAAATAAATACTACGGCACAAATTATAGTGCAAATAAAACCGGTATAGAAAAACCACAAGATGAAAGCGAAACGCGGAAACAATTATAATTGTTTTACTAATACATGTAAATAAGAAAAAAATCATCCAAATAACAAAGACAAGGAAACAGAATATAAAATTCGACGTACAACGACAAATCAAACAACCGAAACCTAGTGATAAATCCTTTTGACATTGATACTGGAAAATATTGTAGAAATTTAACGAATGCAAAAGAAAAAATTCGAAAAAAAGGAAATTAAAATAGCGAAAAAAATAGAGAATATTGTAAAAAAATACTATTTAAAAAATAATTTCAAAAAATATCACAATAAATACAGAATTCTCCGGGTTGCTTACCAAGGGAAGTCCCAGACCGGCGCGTCCCCAGTTGACCGTTTCCAGTTGACGGCGCACCGCATCCGCCACCGGACTGGCCAGATTGCTCTTGGGAAAGATACACTGCGAACACGTGTAGCACTTGTAGCCAGCGGGAGCCGTGTTGGCTGGCAGCTGCGATGCATATCTACAACACACAAAAAGTAGTCCAAAAAAAGACGAATTTCCACAAAAGCCAAAATACTGAAAAATCAACCGGATAATTTTCCAAAAAAACATATAAAATTTCGTAAATAATACAGACAAATATATTAACAGATAAAAAATATAAAATCCCAATTTTGGCAAAAAAACCCTCGTTCTAAGCGTGAACGGAAGAAATCAGTAATCCGAACAACAGTGGAACTGAAGACTTGGAGTATTTCTCCTTACCTGTTCAGACAGGACCAATGAAAGAGATCTAAAACATACAAAAAAATTCAATTGTTTCGTCAAGAAGCGCGATTCAGTGTACTTACGGTAACACGTCAAGCGAGCCTAGAACAACAAAAACCATGGTCAAAAATAAATCGCAAATCCCATTTGAGTGGTACTCGTCAGAACCTTGTGTCTCCGTAGCAGACAACGTTGCTATACAGGAAACCAACCCCTTAGGCACCATTTAACTTACGCATTCGCTGTCGACTAGTGCACGATGGCAGAACGGGCATGTGGAGTCGTAATCGCTGTCCTCCAGCCAGTTCAGGTAGGATTTAATAACACACTAAAGAACAATCCTTCGATAAACAATCATGTTCGGGAAGTAAGAGGGATAGTTAACAAACCTTGCCGTGATCATGGACAATGCATTCCTCGCATACATTCACATGATGCTCAAAGCAGAAGAGATTCGTCATCCGCTTCCGCGGACACTTACACAGACCCATAATCAAATAAACTTATTAAATATACTCAAAAAACAGATCTTTAGCATAATCAAACAGATCGTGGAAGTTGTAGAACCATACTGGTGTAATTTCACTTCAGCATTCTCAAAAAATTTTGCTACGTGCGACGGTGCGCGTTTCCACTTTCCACTAATCCAGCTCGTCACGGGCCGAGCGCTCTGAAATGTTCTTGTCGCCCCAGAATATGATAACTGGTACCGCAAATTTCCGAAGTCTGGAAACAACGTGCTGCACTGCGAGCTTGTTTTTACTTTTGCAATTACAAAATGACTTAAAAAATGATTTTTCAATTGTATCCTAATTGAAATTCCCCTGAATGTTTATCGATTGACAAAATAATAAACAGCTCACCCATGGCGTACCGAGCTAAACCTCGTCATGTGTATGCCACTGCCGCCCACATGATCGAATCGGAAATTTCCGTGTTTTGCAAAATGCATATTTCCTTGTGCTTATTTGTCTACGAATTCTGATGGTCTCTTTGCACCTAACTAGAACGCGGCCACGAAACCCAATTCCAATCCATAATTTTTCTCGCGAAATAAGTTACAAAAACAAAGACATTACGAA
>JAQGAU010000091.1:0-42428 GCA_034698045.1 Paramacrobiotus richtersi
CCTGAGTCAAGTACTGAAAACCTTCGTGACCTGTTTCGATGATAAAGGCACATGTTCGAACGGTCTCCGATTTACTGATTAGTTTTTTGACAATTTTGACATTTGCAAGTGTATGAAGTGTAATTATATGAAGTGATGCTTTCGTTCCGTCACATCCTCTTTTTTTTCACATCCTCTTTATGCTGCATGATTTTCTTTTGCAGGACCGGATAATTAAAGATGTCCGAGAATGGATGGATGCAGTCAACAAGATGGGGGCGGTGTGGGGGGAGAAGGGCTGGCGTCAGTTAACGTTTGTGCTTCACTGGAGGTAGGCGTCTAATTAACACACTGATGCAGTATTTCGCTTCAGATGCTGCTTAGCGGCTAGAAATGTACATATCGTCAGTATTTGATATGTTGATGCAAATCGTAGAGTGAGGATAGTGGGGAGTGGACCTTACAGAATCTAGCCCATCTCGTCGTGGAGGAAATCTCGACTGATTTAAACACCATGCAGCGTGCGAGGCTGCGACGAATCTGCCGCCTCTTCGACGAACTTATCTGTGGAACGCGGTCCGCCAACATCTGGCTGACATACCGCGAGTGCGCCCTGGACAACGTGGGGGGTTGCTGCGGGTGCAGCGAGCAGCTCAGGCATTACCCGCTGACCGCGCCGCGCCGATTGCACCCGATTCGTCGGTAAATCTTGCAGTGTGTCACGTCCCGTACCCATGGCATGATCCTGACTGGCGCCGGGGAGTCAGAAACCCAGCGGGAGCAGAATGAAGGGTGCGTCCTGTCGCAGGTGCCGCTGCTGGTGGGCATTTGCCAGCAACTGGGTCAGTGTACCGCCGATCAGGGCATGTTGTTGGTGGCTGATCAGTGCGAGGTGCAGGGCGCGGAGCAGTTCTGGGCGAATGCCAGCGCCCTGGCGACTTCCTTGGCCGGTGGCTGGTGGAAGAAGGTGCTGTTGGAGCGGTGCACGCTAACTCCCAGCCTGCCGGGGCTGGAGTTCAGCGGTGCGGTGCGCGTCGCCTCGCTGTTGGCGGATCTCGGCGCGCTGGTCGAGCGGCAGTTGCCGGCCGTGGACGTGCAGCGGACGAGGGAGTGGGTGGCGCAGGAGCTGCAGGGCCAGCTGCCCGGTCGCATCAAGCTTAAACGGGTAATTCATCAGACAGCGCTGCAGTTTCAGTGCGCATGTAATGAGTGTGACACTATTGTCTGCAGGCGCTGCGTGAGTTCAGTACTCGGGATTCGCGGGCGGCCAACGTCTATGCCGGCTACAAATGGACCAAGGCGAATCTGGCGTCCGTGGATTCCGCTCGGCTCTCCCCACTCGCCCAGTACGCCGTCAGCCGTAATGTTCCGCCGTATAATCTCTTCCAAGAGCTCCCCGACGGATTTTAAATGTCATTCCCTAAATGAAACGTGCAGATTACCGGTGGCTTAAGCACTTGTTCACTGCGCTCCTCTTTGACCAAAGTCCTTTTTCTGTTGGCACAGTTTCTCTCGTTTGTGATAAGGCACGTTGCTGACTCCTCTTTTGGTACGGGTACGATGGTTTTTGATGAAATGGTTCTAGTATTACCTGTTTTTATTCCTTTATGCGGTGATAGTTTTGACAGATGTCCGTCGACATGTGCGTCGTGCGCATTGATCGGTGTTTATAAACTTGCTGATTGCTCAGAAGGACATTAATTTTTAAATCAACCTTTAATATTGTCCTGCTCATCGTATAAACTGTACCGTAAGGATACAGACTTAAGTTTAATTTGTTGTAGCTTTATATGTTGTTTTAATTGTACGAATAATATTATGTATAATTTGTGATGCATTTAACGCTGATTAGTTTCGCGAATGATATGTTAGTGGAATTCACGAAATGAATGGCCCATTAATTACGAAATTTGTAGATACGCTTGTACAAAATAGTCACACGTGAATAGCAAAAATCCGAAATGGCGAAAACGCATTATTATCAGGAAGTTGTCTATGGTAGGATCAAGGAAGCATACTATGGTATTCAAACACGATGCCAGCCAAAGATTTTGAGGACGCAGAAGAGTCCCAGTTCATCTTGTGCTGCGCGATCGTAGTACCTAGGGGCTATACTGTAGAGTTAAGTGCATTATGGTACCATTTCTGTGCCAGTGAACATCCGCGTGTAGCCGCATAGTACTAAATGAATTTCTCTCCCATATCTTTTTTTTCATTTTTCTACTATGGTAACTTTGTTTTGCTTATTCTTACAGCTTTGAACCTGGATGTGATAATTATAGGTGTTTTTGATTTGGTGTTTTTTAGTGTACTTAATAATATAAAGTTTTATAAATAAAATCAGAAATAATGAAACTTATAAGCGGTGATGTAATTTAGAGCTGAAAAACCCTGTCGATGAACGCCTTCAACGACGAATTCTTTTCCCGCATAACTGTGAAAATATTCTAAGTATGCCGCTGTTGACAGGGAAATAATCCACATAATGTAAACGTCAACGTCAATAATGTCAACGATATATAAGGAGAGTATTGTCCGGATAAAAATCGCATAGCCGGAGCGTTTGGGTAAAACAAAATGTTCCCATAATGCTGCGTACCGTGTGATTCTCAAAAACTGTGCATTATGTGAAGCTGATTCTGTGGATATGCATTTGCCGCGTTTCGTAGTGTAATGGCTCATATTCGTCAAGCATCGCGAGATGGGTTCACTCCGTTTGCTCAACTTGTACGTAGTGTAGTTTCACTTGTTTTTATTTTATTTGGTGAGTATTACTTAACTTTGTACTATGGGTTATTAATCATAAAATAACCACAAAATATGATTATTTATTTTTATATGTACATATATACATCTGTACAGTACCCGTAATCTGGCATTTTTGTTTGCTGCTAACCGTTGGCCGGATACTCCGAGAATACATTCAGTTTAGTACTTTCTCCTGATGCAGATACTCCCCAGATAAATATTCTACATAATAAAATTCTGATCACTATCAATTGTCATTATAAAATTCAGCAATATTCTAAATTATAAAATATTTAATAGCTAATAATAATAATATTATTATTATCTCACAAGAGCGGATAACCCGGCATTCCGGGACTTGAACATCCGGTCGAAATAATAATATAATAACTCTTTGTTGAGTTCGGAATGTTGTTTTCTTGTCCGCAATTTTCTTGGTTTGTCTGTATCCGTACATTAACATTTGTGGTTTTTTCTTGGTTTCATTGTCCTAGTGTCGATTGCACTGTTGAACAGTGCTATAAGCTGAAGTTGTATGTGTGTGTGTTTACTTTTCTGGCTGGTGGAACGTTGCACCGCTCTACCGCTCACTTGTCAGCGAAGGTCAGCGAAGGCTGTTTTATACTATTTTCTTAAATGTGTATGTTTTTATTTGTTCCCGTTGATAATTTATTAAGTTGTTTATAATTCGTTCTCATCAGTTTGACCTGATTGAAATTCAACGGAAATAACCGAGAATCTCCTGTTAAGATTACCACATATTAGAAATCGAATCAAAAGATTAATTACTGGAATTTAATACGATTTTTGTATGGATTTTTTAGCGTAATGGTCAACTTGCACTTGAAGGATGAATTTGTGATAGCGGCTAGTTCCGGTGGGGTGTACGTGTTAAACACGTGGTGCTGCGCTATAAATAAACAAAAATTTTGTTTTTATAAATTAATTATAAATATAATATAATACTATTAAATACAGGGCTCTGGAATTTAATACCTGTGCATTTCACATGATTTGCAGCGGTTGGCGGGGTGAGCACTTACTACGGATTGGATATGCATACATTTACTGGAGATTTGCTGCAGACTAATGCCTCGGCGTCAACGTCGCAGAACGTAGTGTAATGGCATAATTATAAAAACTACGGTAGTTTCCGCATAAAAATTATTCCACAACGGCAGAAAAAAGTTTAACAGATTTACTTTTTTTGTTTGGAATCTGAAGTTGTTGTAAATGTTGTTTCATATGATTCATATTTAACGATCAAATTTGAGTTCTGGTTTTATTGCCTTGTGAGTGACGATTGAGCCAATGCACTACGAATGATATATAATCACACAAGTTGAAAAACAAACAGGATTGTTCCGCTTAGCGAAAGCCCTTGTCTGAAATAAGATCTGTAGTTTATGAATAAAATCATTTAAAAAATGTTAGCATTAACGCAGTGACCTTTTGCGAGATGTGGTATCAAAAATGATAAGGAAATTATTAAAAGTTATAACCGTTGGGGGGTTAATGGTTTGACACAGCCGGCTGACCATAGATACAAGCGGAAACGAGGAGGAGCATGTGGCCCTAACAGCTGACATGTGTGCATCTCATCTGTCTTTGTTGTGCTTCATTCGCACAGTGTCAGTCAACCCTGGCTTTTCCTCTTGATTCCCTTGACGTGTACGTATGTTTCTGGATCGAAATTTACAACCAATTTCTGCTCACGCCATTCTGCGTGGGGATAACGCGAATCCTCCCATTATCTTGATTTTTATCCTATTTTTTACGTTTTCATGGCGAACTCTGCCTTTACATAACGACACACGTGATTGATCTGATTAACCATCCAAATTACACTGAGAAAACCTGATTTTGTGTGTCAGTGTGTTGACGTGGGGCCATTAATTTCCCATTGATCATTTGTGGAAACGTATCTCTGTATCGTTTTTTCTTGTAGCATTGTTTGTTTCGAGTGGAGATTGGCTGATTATTTTTGGAATTTGTTTTTTTGTTCACTGCAGACGACACAGTTTTTTCGTGTTGATTCAGAGGGCTTGAGTTATTTTTGGGACTTATTGTGGTTGTCTCGTGGCCATGTCGGGGGATGTTGCTGCGGGGAATGGCCGAGCAATTGGAACAGTTGTTCGTCCGCAAAAAGTTTCGTAAGTCATCTAGCGAAATAGTGGCAGTATTGTGCATACAGGAAAGGGTTTTAAAAGAGTCCCAGAAGAAATTTAGTTATAAATCCGTTGTTGTTGTGCTGTTTCCCCGTGCAATGGTACATATTCTCGGTGCAGGCTACAGGGAAGTAACGTGCTGATGTTATCAAGATTTTGTTTGTTTGCCTAAATCTGAAATTTGCAAGTGTTACGGTGTTACCAGGATATTTCGCTTTTTATTTCTTGTTCTCCAACATTCAGAACATGTTTCAGTGCGCCACTATTTTACTAAAAAAATTTCCAAATATAAACTTTCTGTCCTCTGCAATGCCAGTTGGCTGCAGCGCTAAGCGACAGTAAATCAGACGAACAATCCTTATGGTGAAACTAGCTAGTGTGGTAGCGAGAAATAAGTGGACTGCTAGAAAATGTAGCCACTGTTCTACGTTATTCCTATTTTGTCGATAGTACAGTGCACAGTCGACTGGTTGAATTGTTTAACTGGGATGGAATTTTTATTTGATTTTTGGAATTATTATAGTGTCACGATTGCTTCTGGGCGACCACCAATTAAAGTAAAACACAGTTGCAAATTTGTAAATGGGTATTTGTTAATCAGAACTGTTCAGGCGTCCGTTAAATAAAAAGTACTGTAATTGTGTATTTATGAAGGAACGTCCAGTATCTATAGCTTTTCATCCGTCATTCATTGATTATTAATACTTAGTCAAAACAGTACCACTTGCGAATAAACCCTCGAATTATTAGTGATGCTGCCATTTAATTTCAGGGCTGACAAGACCGTGGTGCAGAGTGTCGTGGACTTCTTCAACGACGTTCTTCCCCAGGTAAACAATTATCCCTTAACTCCCAGTTTAATATAAACAAAATTCCAATTATTACTAAAATTTGCAGGGAAATATCCCGCATAAAGCCAACGATAAGGAGAGTATTGTCTGGATAAAAATCGAACAGCCAGAGCGTTTGGGTAAAAGAAACATGGTACATCTTCTCCGTGGCATTGGTTGTGACAAAAACTGCATTTAATTAGGCGATATTGCGGATACGCATCTGCCGTTCTACCTGATCTTCGGTTACGCCAATGGCGTGCAAATCTGGGCAATTGAACCGCACGGTGAGGCCTGGGAAGTGTACTCATCCCGTCATGGACCGGTCAGGACGCTGCGATTATTACCGCTCCCGGAAGAAGGTAAATGCGGCTATTCTATAACCGTTTCCGGAGCAAACAGCTTTGGGCAATAGCTTAAACTATGGTGTATGAGATCGCCTGATTTTGCGCATTACTAACGAGTTTTACGGCGGATTCGCTGTAATAGGTAGATTAAGGTTCATCGTAGTGTAATGGCAGATTAAATGGCTTGTCTTGGTCTTTGATTACCCGTTGGTGTTTTCTGGCCAACTTGCGTAATAGTTTCCCTTTCTTTTGTACATTTCTGCTGCTGCGCTATTTAAATACCGTGGTTTATCCAGTTGGAAATCGTTTTTTTTTCTGCTTGGCCACTGAATATTATGCACGTCATACGTAAATATTTCTTCGATAAATACCATTTGACTGTTTTAAATAAAAAAATTTATAAATAAATTAAATAAAATTATAAAGGAAATTCGAATGATAAAATTATAAATAAATAAAAAACAAAATTCCGATGTGTTTCCATTATCACACTTTACTGATTAGCGTGGTTTCTTATATGCAGCTCTCCCGTTTCTGTCGCATTTCGTACGCGGTTACATATTAGAGTCGGCATTTGTCGTTTTTTGTTGATCGTGGTTGCTTATTAGTTGCTCTGTTAAGCTCTTAGATACTGAAAATATCGGCCACATTGCATTTATGACTTGTGAAATTTGCGACAAATTTTTTCAGGTTTGTTTTTTAATTTTTCGAGTTTGTGTTTTGCAGTTGGGGGTTCGGCGGATAATTTTGCGGACAAGCGGCCGTTGATGGCGCTGTGCGATAGTGCTCAGTCCAACAGTCAGCCCTTCACGTCCGTCAGTATTATTTCCTTGCAAACGGGTAAATCGGTCCATAATTTGAAATATCGGGCGTCTATCGAGGAGATTTACTGCAACCAAAGGTGAGCTTTAACTATTTTGGCATAATTGTTTCTGATTATTAATGTGTTTTTTTATTGTGGCAGAGTCCTTATTGTTACCTTCCCCGATCGTTTTGTTGTTATTGATGCCTGCACATTTAAAGACCGCCTTATTGTTCCTGGTAAGTGTGCGGTGTTGATTTGGAGACATTTCTTATCTTTCTGTTTGTTCGGTAGTGGTATATGTATTTGTTCCATAGGATCTTTTTAATATAATTTTCAATAGATTAGGGCGCAAACTAAAATGAGTTACGGGGAAAATGGGTGTTAAAATAAGTTAATAATAAATAAAGTAATTAATAATAAATAAATTAATAATAATAGTAGTAATAATAACAAATAAATTAAAATCAATTAATAAAATCATTATTGACGTCTTTGTTTAATAAAGCGGCTTGTATAAACATTTCTTTTGCTGCTGCACTGAGTATTGCGTTCTAATCTATTGTAGGCTTAATTCTGATGAAATAAAGGTATTATGTTTTTAGTTTGAGGTAGTTTTTTCGTATGCTATTCTGATGTTTTTTTGCTTTAAGAAAATTTTGAAAAATTGTTGTTTATAATTTGTGTTTATTTTGTATTGTTTTTGTGTGGTATTGTAAATTGATATGCTTTATGGAGCTTATTTTAATCACCAGCAGCCACTGAAATTGATAGTTCCAGAACGAAGCCAAGCTGTTTTACCTGCTGAACACTGTAGTGTAATGGCTGATTGAAAACTGCATTTGTCCCTCGCAAATCAGCAAGCTTGACGTTGTACTCGTATTCTATCGTGAAATAAATTAGGAAAAATGTTTTGATCGAATACGCTTTTTCCTTCTGAAATTAGTGATCACGAAGTGGACGAGGTGCGAGAATTGTCGAGAAAGTTTTGTTAAATCGCGAGGAACGAAAATACTAAACACCTGATCATATGTTTTATGCTGAACAGCGTAGTGTAACGGCAGACTAGAATTCTGGAGATTCTGCATTACCGAGATATTATAATATAATATTATTGAATATAATATTATTTGGTCCGATACATATTTTTGTATCTGTAAGTTAACACAAACCACTGGTTGATTTTCAAGAATTGTCGATCAAGTTTCTTTATTGACAGCGATCAGAATGAGTACGTCCTAAATCTTACGCTCTTGTTGTTTCTTGCATAGCCATGCTACGTACCGTATATTTGTAGTGTTACATATTACTGGCAAATTCATACTGTGTTTATTCTGTCTACTTTTGTCATTGGATAGCTTCCTTCCCTGTCCACGTGGTATCGCCGAATCCGGTGGCATTAGGAAAACGTTGGGTGGCGTACGCCGAAAGCAAAGTAGGCAAACTGTCCATTCCACATTCTTGATGTTTTATTGATGAAAGAACCGTTTAGTTGCATGATATGTATCATTCCTTGGGAGGACGCATGATTGACGGTGTCCCGTCGTACACGGCCTCGGTGATCAGTGCCGCCAAGGTACCCTGGTTTTTTCCGCTGCTTGGGTAAATTGTCGTTAACCGGGCGGTTGTGGTGTAGACGATTCAGCAAGGCATCACCAATATCAGCGAAGTGGTGGCCAATAGCATTGCCGGGACGAAAAAGTTCCAGACCACCACGTCCGTGGCCCATGTGGCGCCCGAAGGGAAACAGGAGGGTGTGGTGACCGTGTTGGACATTGAGGCGGCCGGTGACGGCGAGGTAAAGCCTTTTATGGTATATACTTTATGGGTTAAAAAATACACATACTACATAAAAACGAAGTTAGAAAAGTTGCATGCATATGCGACAATTACGTCTGCGGAACTGACCGTAACATACGTTCCACGACGAAGAACTTCGAGAAAGTTGTGTATCATGAAAATGGTGAAATATTTCGGTACGAAAATTAATGTGTAATAAATAAGTTCTGGTCTCTTCTGAAAACCGGCGTTTTTTTGTGTTGCCTAAACTGGAAATGACGACAGTGCATCTTTACGGGCAAGTTTATTGTACTAAGAAGTTGTAACGGATGGCATTTACATTGTAACTGCCAGTTTATTTGGCACTTGGTTATCGTAGTACATGGGCTAATGTTGCACGATATTGCGTCAGTGAATATTGCTCGGTATGTAGCCGTTTAGGATTAGTGTATGACCGTTAATTTGTAGCTTTACTTTTTGATTCCTTTTACAGTCGTAACTTGGCTGGGGACTTTCATGCGGGTTTGTTGTGATATGGTAAAAATTAGCGAGTCTACTTAGGTGTGTACTTTACGTAATGGAAGCGAAGTGCGTTGGACAGAAGTATCAGTTTTACTGTCCGGCTGCATTCACGAGCCGCATTTTTCCAGTGATGACTATCATTCCGGGGCATTCGTAGGTGTCACTGGACAAGGGCGGTGTGAACCGGACCGGGATCGTCGCCCACTTCCTGGCCCACTCCTCCTCCAACGTGGCCGCTTTAGCCTTCAACGTGGATGGCAGTCTGCTGTTGACGGCGTCGCAGAGCGGGCAGCATTTCCACCTGTTCCGTCTGCAGCCGCACCCGGCGGGCTCGTCCATGACGGTGGTGCAGCATCTGTACACGCTGCACCGGGGGGACACCAACGCCACGCTGCAGGATATGGCCTTTTCCCTGGATAGTCGCTGGGTGGCGGTGACGAGTCTCCGCGCCACGACACATGTCTTTCCGATTACGCCCTATGGTGGTTAGTACGCGAGCTTAATTAAAGTAGATAAGATCATAAAGTAGATAGAAAAGCGAATGCAGTAGCGATGCCAGAAAAATACGAACAGGAAAAGGAACGAAGGAAAATATTAGGATTTTACTATTATTTACTGTATACATATATAGTTATTGCGGCTCAGCTGGGCGCACTGCTGTATGTGGTATTCCTCTCCGCACGATTCTAAATGTTCTGCGGTTTAGTGAGGGGTTTTTACGACGTTGTGATAGTGAAAGTGTTTCAGATTAAAATTAAACTCGAAATATCTGATTGTTTGTTGCTGAAAGCTGTAGTATAATGGCTGATGAGAACGATGTCCGCCTTGTCCGCTGATATACAGTTTGATTTGTAGATTTTGGTAAATGCCCCGTAAATAGTCTTTTTCTTCACCGTATCACTGATCAGTCTTTGTTACGACAACGGGAGTGTAGGGATGTAAATTCTATTGCTGGTGAACTGTCCATGTTGCATTTAGGACCAATAACCTGCCGCACGCACGCCTCCCCCCACGTCGTCAACAAGAGCTCGCGTTTCGTCAAGAGCGCCGGCCTGGATGAACTGGAACCTGGCATCCCCAACCTCAACGGTACACCGGTCCTCAGCTCCAGTCCCAGCGCCGTGGTGGGCAGCTCCTCCCCCCGGTACACGGATACGACCCGGGTGCAAGTTCAAGCCCCGACGGCCGGCACCTACTCTCCACCCGCGCAACGGGTGCCTCATTTCCGCTCGCCGGTGATTGTCCAGCCGTTGATCCAGATCAAGCACATGGGACCCAGTAAATCGCAGAGCAATCGCACTACGGGACGGACGCAGACGGCGGCGCTGGAGACAGTCAAGGTGGCGGCGTGTTTCGCTGGTCGACGATCACGGGTGAGCGCGGTGACTGAAGCCGGTTTTTGATGAAATACAGTGTTGGTTTGTGTTTGACGAAGTACTGCTTCAAATGAAATCGTAGTGTATGGGCACCTGCGTAGGCAGCGGTTCTTGTATATAATGCGCTAAACGATCAATGCAGGCTAAGAGAGACTAGTGTTTCCTTTTATTAATTTTTATGCCAGTTCGATGTCGCCATCTTTATTGTTTCGTGGCAAAGAATCACAATATTTTTTGTATGATTTCAAGTATCGTAAAATTACCGGTAATAAATGCATTTGTTAACAGAGTACGAATGAACCACCTGCAGTCTGCGATGCATTACTGATTGCCACTTCCCACGGGGCGCTCGTTGAATACTCGTTACAACCGCTCCTGACCAATCTGTCCGGTGAACGAATCTCCAACGAGGCACCCGTTGGATTGAGTGTCCATGCCCAGTCGCAGTGGGTTCTCAACAGGTACATTGCCGATTACAATGGAAAGATGTACGTTATGCCGAAAAACACACTGTTGCAGGCATCTGGGTAATGCGGAATTCCTCCCGCCCTTCAACTCCACTCACCCTCTGCTAAACAGCCCAGCACTCTCCGTCGACACTCCAGACGAGAAATCCGACCCCGAACCCAGCCGGTTCCAGGAGATGAACGCCGGGGAGAGGATCGTCAATCTGGCAGCGGCCAGTGACAATGAAATGTGGCTATCCCAAGTGGAGATCGTCACCAACGCTGGACCGGCGCGGCGGTTATGGATGGGGCCTCAGTTCCACTTTGCACCGGTCACATCACCCGGATGTGCGACCAGTATCCCGCTAAGCAGTCTGGCGCAGGCGGAGATCATGCGGACCGGTTCGGATTGGGATTTGAGCGATTTGAAGTAACCTGCATTATCCAGCATGTTTTGATGATCTTTTACTGATGAAGCGTTTGTATTGAAGGTTGGCGAACATGCGGATCCGTTCAGCACCGGTGAACCTCCCCGGTACATCGGGCAGTAACCACTCATTGACCATTGAGGCTGGTTCAGGTTGGTGGGGATTGAAGTGGTCCACATGGTTTGCATGCGCATGGGAAGAGTGTGTTTGTCGTGATTTGTAGGCACATTCGATAAAGCTGTGTTTCCAGAGTATTTAACCAGGGAATCGAACAGTACCGATGATTTGCGTATCTCGGAGATTGCCGATGCCATGATGGATGCCAGTGGGCGGGATGCTGTTGACGGGATCCATACGCGATTTAGAGGTGTGTAGTTTGTACGGAAATCGGTTTTCATGTAAAGGTTTCAGCGACATCCGCAGAATTAGCGTTTCAAGCGACTGGTTTCGAAATTTTAGAACGTTGCTTACGTTTTTCCACTGAAACCGGTACGGAATGAAGTTTGTCACCATAGCATATGGAGTGTTGTATGCAAACCTGTATAAATCTAGTTGCTGAACGTTTTGTCAGGTTTTCGTTACTGCCGCTTTTCTCGAATGTGTATACCTCATGAAACGCTTCTTTGCTGCGGATAGTGTGGACATGTTTATGATTGTTGCGATCGAAACTGGAAGCGATTGATAATATGACAGAAACGCATATCGTCCATTGTTGTGTTATAGGTGGCGGCGACGTAGACGAGAGTCCGGAGGATCTGAGTGTCAGTTCGGCCGAGTCGACATTCAGCGCCGGTCACGGGACCTCGCCGCATCCCGCCGCGGTCCTCCTCGGTCCCAGTCCCATGGCCGCTGACTTTGACACCGTCTTCCCTCCTTCCAACGATTCGTAGCAGGATCGTCGCGTTGGCTGTTGTCCTCCACCGTGTTCTGTGTTGTTTTCGTACATTTATGATTGACTTGTAGGAAAACTATTCCAGCATGTGTAGATGTGACTATTCTTCGTGGAATAGATTGGTTTTTGTACAATAAACGTGTTCTGCAAGATATGAAGTGCCAGAGAATTTATATGTGGCTTAGGAACGATCTACGTGAATAATTGAATATTGTGTGTGTTTTTGCAATCGAAATATGGGACAGCTTGTTATTCGGACAATATTGAAATTTGCATTCGAAGCCGAGTTTCCGGTACGATGCGTGGAACGTAGCATTAGTATCATACGTGGAACATAGTAGCTACCGCCTGCAGTTCATCTGTCTTGCGACAGCGGTTATGAGACAAAGGCTGACATCTGGCGGCAAAATTATTAAAGGCAGAAATGTTCCTGTTCGCCCACTCAAGTAGGGCGACTGACATCGACTGGAGCAACATATCCATTCGTGTATTATTGAAGTGTAGATTCCTGATAGTTGTGATTCACATGAAATCAGTTTCTTCCAGTCGAGTCGTTGACAAAATCGGTTTTCTGTTTTGGAACTATTTCTTTTCTGTGGATCAAGTTTCGGCTGTGTGCATGCTGGAATATTAACCACCAGCATATAGCGGAAAAGTATTGCTCAGCTAGCTTTCTTGTGACAAAATTTCGATGCCATTCCGTCGACAAAACTGTGCAATCGTATGTGTAATTTACGTTTGGGTAGGAGTACGCGGGATCTGTGGATCTGGGTGCCAAAATCACGAGGAGAACTGGGAAAGCATTTTTTTCTGTAGAAACACAGGTATGAGACAGTTCTGGCAAACACCATTGTTACCAAGTTGTCAGCGATATGTATGTTGAGATTTTTTTCAACTTCTCGTGGTTTGTAGGGTATCGCAGGACGCGTCTTTAACGTATCCAATCATACTTGCAGATTCACTGCGCTATGGCTCATTTGGACATGGAACTCGTCCTCGATATCGAGCTCTCCACGTCGAAACTGGAGACCGAGCTACTCCGCTTGAGGATCGCGACCGCCGAGGCAAAGTGTACAGCATTGCGGACTAGCATGGAGAAGGCCGGGGCCATGCTTGCCACTCACGCGTTGATGTACGTTGTTGCCGAGGTGCTGATGGAGAAGGCCAAGATCTTGCTGTCCAAGGAACAAGAGCACGAGACGAGGGTTAAAGGTTTGCTCGTCTTCAATCAAGCCAGAAAGCTTCTGGATCGGATTGCCGCGAAGGCCAGTGACGGTGACGAAGAGTCCAACGGGGAGGCGGAGCGTGAAGAATGAAAGTGTTATGGCAAATCGACTGGTTATTGCTCCGGTTTATTTATGTGCTATCAGTTCTTGTACAAGTCGTTCTACAATGGTTGCGTTGTAAATGTAGTGTTATTTTCTACGATGTTTGGTGCAAACAGAAATTTCGATTCCTCAAGAAAAAAATCAGAAACGAAAAAGGTTATTAAATTGCAGGAAATTGTAATTTCGTTATTCCTGTGCCTCTATTATGCATTATCTGCAGCGAATTCACGATTATTCACCAACTTTGTTGCAAAGGAGGTGATCTTTTCAGTCGAAACCCTTGTCGTAACATGCATCGATCTTGGGAACCAATGACCGAACCATTACCAGTACCCATGCCTCATCCGCCTTCCGGCAGTAATTATTATGCACATGGTAAAAGACTGGCAAATGGCGGAAATAATACTCATGGCGAAATTGCTCCTCATCGCTGCCCACGTAGGGCGGCTGTCTTGGGCTTGGATGCAACAGGAATCATGTTGCTACAGATCATTCGCGTTCCACAGTGTATCTGTAAATGGTAAAGTTGCTGCGTAGCTACTAGCCTGTGTAGGTAAACGGTTTTCACATATCTCTTTCACTGAAAAAATCGGCAGAATTTGTTCTCAAGTGTACAACGAAATCCTGGATTCAGCAGCGGACTGGAAAACCACGTCTACGGTTACAGGAACAACTGCGGTTCCTCCCAGATCCCAATAGTCGCGACTTGTTTAGTTATTCTGGTATGTCATAATACGATATAGAATCATCGAAGTACATACACGTGACTAATCTATTGCTAATTTACTGGCATATTGTTTAAAGTCTGAAAATCCCGTCTTAAATGAGCATTATCTGCATCTTTCCACTTGTGATATCAGTTCTTCGCTTTTATCCTTTCCCAGCCTTTAATCAACGATGGATCCCGAAAAAGTAATCACGGACCTACCCATGGTCCAGGCGACTGTCTCCGTGTTACAGCTGGAGCTGGATATTCTTCGCCTGAAACTCGCCTCCCGCAACGCGGAGTGCACGGGACTAGAAGCGCGAACCGGACTGCTGCTGGCCAATCATGCCAGCTGGAAGGCGTTCTTAATCGGTGCGGAGATGCTGGTGGACAAGGCGCAGTTGTTGAAGACCCAAGGAGAACAAAACCCGGCAGCAGTGATCGAAGCGGCTATAACGTTGAAAAAGGCGTAACAGGCGCTGCTCAAGACCGCGGAAAAACTGCGCCAACAGATCGAGTGAGGAGGAATGTTGCGGTTCCTTTTATGACAGGGGCAAACTATCGTGATACGGCTGGAAGTTATATTATCCTTAATTTGTCGATGTTCTTCCGATATTGTCTTTTTTTTGTAAAAATGCTGCGTTTGAAATTTGCAAAGTTTGGTTGATATTTCTCAGCATTTCTTCTGTGTTTGAGTCTTTAAATGTTGTAGTAGTAGTTGGCTGTGTTTTCGTTCCTCGATTGCATGATGCAATGGTTTATTTCCGGCTGAAAACAAACTTAACGTCCGCTGAGTGAGCTCTCGAATCTTGATGATATTTGCATAGAAATAATACTGGCAGAAGGCAATAATGCCTGTCAGTCTGCGTTTGCCCCCCAGACGGCGGTTGTTAGCTTGTTACTGTGCATCGTAGTAAAACAGTTACTTAACAAACAATTCGGGCTTTGATTTCTCGCAAAATCATGTTTTTGGGACCTCTTTGAAGACTGTGTTCAGACAGTATCAGCCTGTGCGATTCATACTTGACACTGTGTTGTTAATCGCCTCAGGCTAGAGTGAGTTAGCTTTTGTTCTGATAAATTTGGACAATAATTCTCCTGGAAGACTTCGTGCATATTCTGGTGGATTCTTATTCGGACTGTACACTGTTGAAGAACTGAAGAAGTATGCGCGATCTTTGGATTTGGACGGTGTAATCACGAGGAACTGTACAAGCAGTTCGTCTACTCTTATAGGTCAGAATAAGACAGTATAAGACAGGTTCGACGGATTTTGATTTGGGTTCTTATAAAATTTCATGAATGTTGCTATTGTTGCGCGTAATCGTTCCGCGCAGTCAGAAGTGCCACTAGCCCGCTAAACTGTTGATTTCTAAGTTACTTATGTTTGCGGTGTAGCTGCCATAAGAACGCCATGGGAGCTTTGACAGTGGTTCTATTCAAGTGACGTTTTTAATTTTTTATGCAGAATGTATACGATCCATCATCCGCACTCTCTACCTTGCAGATCTCAGCGCACAATGTCGCACGAAGCTCACCTGGACATTCTGGATCTGGAACTGAGCAAACTCCTGGCAGCGGCCTCAACATTCCAGTTGGAGAAGCGAATACTTCAGCTGAAAATAGCATCTGCTAGTGCCAACGCCACGGCCTGGCTGGTGAAAAGTGAAATGTGTGCGGCCAATGTCGCCCGTGCCTCCTTGATCCACGCCATTAGCGTGCTGCTGGTGGAGGAAGCAGAGCGGCTGCTGGAGCAGGGTGAAGAGGATCCCGCGGCCAAGGCGGAAGGTGATATCGTCCTCGAGCGAGCCGAGTGGTTCATGGGGCGGTTTCGGGTCGGGGAGCGGGACGATCTGGAGGAATCGAGCAAGGATGAGGAGCCTGTTGGATAGAACGAGCGCATGATGGGGCAGTGTCCTTTCATTATTGTGGGTGGTTGTTGTCGAGCAAATCGATCGAAGTAGCTTCTGTTCTTAGAAAATACTGCTTCGTTAATGTTTTGTGCTTTGGCGGTTCTGTGCAAGTGTGCATATTAGAATTCACTGGTTTCCGTCTCAGTTTTTACTGAAGTTTAATTGCGATTTGCGATTCCAATATTTTCAAACGATTGTTTCCGAAATGAAACATAATCAAGGCGTACTTTTGGTTGCTATGTTGTGTTCCCCGATGTTCTCACAAGTCAGACTATTTTAGGGTTAAACAAATGTGGTTAAACATTCAAATCTGTGGTAGAAAGCAATGGACAGTTTTTGGTCGACTGATTTTTGTTTGGAAAAAGAGCGTTTTCGAAATAATTTGCCGATCCTTTTTCGCATTTTTCTCCATACTAATTTATTCTCGGAAGAGTGTGGTCTCCGTTTACCATGAAACTGTGCAGCCCGCAGAGTCTGACGAAAACATTCGAAATCAAACAGACTTCAACCTAGTTTTCGATTATGGCGAGACTAGTTTCCGTTGCGGTTTCTGAAAGCAAAAAATTTCGATAATACGGGGCGGCCGAGCGTATCCTGCCAGGTCTATACATATGATCTATACATATATGGTCTGTACATGTATATGGTCTATACATATATATACATATGAATAATTAATGAACAGGCCTGCATGAACATCTGAACTGACGTAATGTCGAGCAACAGAATTTTTTTATTAGCTTGGTTTCAAGGTGACCTTAAATATTGTGCATAGTTCAGTGTGTCCTGTGTCGGTATAATATTTTTTTTAAAAAAAAGACGTGTGACCCCTTTTCGACTGTGGGGAGTATAATAATATCATCCGTTTCCGCTGATTGCTAACGTTTTGCAGATTTTTGTGATCTATTTTATCTTGAATCAGATAGATAGGTATAATTATGACGATATATCCATATGGAGTGCACAATGCATTTGTTCTCTTGATTGCTAAGCGAGCGGCTTCGGTTAACAACTTAACAGTAACCTGAAACTTTTCCGTATCCATTTGTTCTTGATCTCCTAACACGAAACACAAACGGTAAAGACGTACACACCCTTCCGCTTCACTGCCGTTGCGAATTGACCTTCCTTCCCGAGAGACTACCGGCATAGTTACGATTAATTACTTACTACGTTACCGTATATGTGGGAAATGGGGATGCGTTGCATCGAGGGATGTGTCTAGGTTATGTTATACCGCTGTAGAAGTTGTTGTCGTGTTGTCACTCATTCGGTAAAAGGTTTTTCAACAGTACGCAGTTGCGCAGACTAAATATAGAGAAAATGCAAAAGCTATCAAGCAAAGGAACACAACTAATGATTTCGAACTGTCGTCATGTACGTTCCAGCTGCAAAAAAAAGCATTTGGATATCATGCAAAGGCTTTTGCTGACAATGAGCCAGCTCTCTATGGTAGCAAATTCTTTTATAAGTTAATTAATTTTATCAATTAACAGTGTATAAACGACACTGTACACTTGCCTGTGTAATTGTACACCACACAAGATCATTTGATTAACATGTTTTCATTTGAGTAGTGTTCAGCGACTGCGGTGTAATGGAATCCTTAATCATGTCCTTTATCAGCACAGCATACGTGATGAAAAATCCAATTATCTACAACAGCAATAAAATATAGAAAGAAACTGATTGAACGGCTTCGAATCAGCATTGCTTCCTTACGGTAGCCACAAAACTGCGATCCATAGTAAAAGTCTTCCAGACTGTCAGTCGCATCGGTGTCACGGGAAAGGTTTGTAGGGTGGATTTGTAGTCGTCAAAGGCTATGTACTCCAAGAAGGGTCTGCTCGATGGGTAAAGCTGGACCTCCTCCAGAAGATTTCCAATCGTTGTATCAATCTATAGTTGTTAAAACTCAAGTACTGACCGGTATTGTACCGAATGCATTGAGGAATTCTTTCGAAAATACACAATGGTACTACCTTATCGTGCAGTCTAATAGCTATGATCACCGGAGAAGCAGTCAGAAAAATATTCCATAACATGGTTAGCGCCTTCATCGTCATCACATCTGCCGGTATATTTTCAAATTCATCCAGAAATCCCAATGTTGTAACGAGGCTGGCCGATATGCTCAAGAATACCAGCTCGGTAAACAACTCATCCATGACTCGCATGTGGGTACGCAGTTTCAGCAAGTACCGGTGCTTATTATGTACTGTCTCCACATCAAAAACATCCGCGTTCCGACTTGCACTGGAAACAGTAGCCACGAGTTCCTGACAGCAAAACACGCATCGGAAAAACAGAATCATCACCACATCGCCGATCAGTGTTGGTACACCTATGCCGAAAAGAGCGAACGAATGCCAAATCCCAGGATATCGCATGATAAAGGTGCCGAGAAGGACAGAAGGCGCTTTTTGCCGGTTGCGTTCGTCGCTGTATGTTTTGTATGCACACCCGTAGACGACCGCATGAAGCAATACATACACCAGCAGAATACCGAGTTCTTTTTTTCTAGCTCTGTTGTTCGCTTGTTGACAATCGAACCCTTTACCAACGCTCTTCGCCGAAACGGATAGCGAACGTTCGGTTTGGAATAGCTTGTGGAACTGTTTCTGTTTGATGCAGAAAACGGCTAGCAAGCCTAATGTCGCGAGGTGTTTGAATTTATATCTGGCCTGCGCGATGAATTGTTTTACACTGTCAACCGTCCAAAACTCCTCCATCGTGACAACAGCGGCAAAGACTAAAACACCCAGCCAGTAGAACAACTGGAGAAGCGAACGAATAAATTTGCCGGTGCCGCCGGTGCGCTTGACTATCCCAGTATCTGCTATGTGGTTTGTTGTGAAACCGTTTTCTGATAATGGAAAAAAGACTGATAGGATGGTCCAGGAGTATCCATAGCTTCCGTGCAGTGGAGCCGTCGTCTTTTTAATTATCATGACTGATAATAATCATAAAATATGTCACGAAAATTTTGCAATACAGACTGACACATTCAGACGGCAGTATGTTCTCCTTTTTAGACTTACGGCGAAAGTCCCAAAACCCGGTGGGAATGTTCCGCCCAAATTATCATGAGCCAATTGTTTATTGGTCTAAGGTTCCCTAGTTGTTCTGAGTTTACTCGAGTTCCAGTGGGGCACCGCGCGAACAAGCTTCTGTGTAAATCTTGTTCTATTGAGCTAATTCGTGGCTGCCCACTTAGCGATTAGCAATTTGCCCTCCAGAGCGAGTCCAAAATGTTACACTTTTGATAGATATGTTACGGATTATTTTAATGAAAGGCAAAAACGATTATGGCGATGCACGGACTTGCCTTGTCCTTCCTGGCTGTACGCCGTACGTCTACTGTATATAAACGTTACCAATAAGCTGGAAATTTTCCGTACCTATTCGTTCTTGGTCTCTTGGCACGTAAAACAAACGATCCAGACATACATTCCTCTGTGCTGTCATTATAAGTTTACCATAAATTCCTGAGAGAGTTCTGGCATAGTTGCGAATAATCACTTACTGTGTTACCGCATGTAGGAATGCTTTACATCGAGGGTCACGCCTAGATTGTGCTTGCGTTGTATAACGCAGGACGTTTTATCATGTATCCCACGGTACCACCATGTAATGCACCACGGTACAAGGCTTCTGTCTGCGCCCTGCGCGGCTCGCTTCTTGTTATAGAACGAAGTTTAACTGAGATATGTAGTCTTCAAAGCCGCTGCAAACCTAAATACTTTAGACAATACATAAATATTTCAAGCAAAATATCATAAATAAATGATTTCCAACAGGTCCTCCAGGTGTATATTGGGACTATCAGAAAGCATTTGATACCGTGCAAAGGTTTTTATTGAGCCAGGTCTCTGCAGTAGTACCAGTAGCAAACATTCATGATCATACTTTTGCCGGTGTGTAAACGACGTAATTTACATATTACTGTACTGTATATGCCCGTAAAGCTAGGCCGTTCTAAAATGGTGAAACCGGCGTGAATGCATTAGGTCTGGACAAGCAAGATTATCTGCGAATTACTAGATGTTTATTCAGTAGGTTATCAGCGACGAGTAGCGTTGGACGATGGCTGCGTAATGGAATCGTTAACGATGTCCTTTATCACCAACGCGTACGTGACGAAAAGTCCAATTATCTGTAAACAGCAAAAAAAAAACAGAAGGGCGACTTCAAAACAGCATCTGGGTCTTCTTACGCTTGCCACAAAACTGCGATCCATAGTAAAAGTCCTCCACACCGTCAGTCGCATCGGCGTGACATGAAACGCTTGTAAGGTGGCTTTGTAATTGTCAAAGGTCACGTATTCCAACGAGGGTCTGTTCAATGGATAAATTTGAACCTGTTCCAGCATATCTCCAATGATGGCATCAGTCTGTAGTAGTTTAAAATCAAGCATCAAAACTATATAAATACAAACGCCATATGGGCAGTCTCTTTCCAAAAGTACAGTACCTTATCGTGCAGCCCAATAGCTATGACAACTGGGGAAGCGGTTAAAAAAATATTCCATAACATGGTGAACGCGTTTATCACCACCACTTCTACCGGCATATTTTCAAATTCATCCAGGAATCCCAGTGTAGTAACGAGACTGGCCGATATGCTCACAAATATCATCTCGGTAAACAACTCATCCATCACTTTCACGTGGGTACGCAGTTTTAGCAAGTAACGGTGCTTTTTCTGCACTGTTTCCACATCAAAAACGTCCGCATTCCGGCTTGAACTGGAAACAGTAGCCACGATTTCCTGACAGCAAAACACACATCGGAAAAACAAACACATTACAATCTCGCCGATTAATGTCGGTACACCGCTTCCGAAAGCAGCGATCGAATACCAGATCCACGGATATCGCATGATGAAGGTACCGAAAAGGGCAGAAGGCACATTACCGCGTTTTTGCCGGTCGCGCACACTGCTGTATGTTTTTGCAGCACATCCATAAACGACTGCGTGAAGCACAACATAGACCAGCAGAATGCCGAGTTCTTTTTTCTTGGCTCTATCCTGCACTTCTTCACAGTCAAGTCTTTTGCCAACGCTCTCCGCAAAGAACTCTAGCGAACGTTCAGATGCGCATATCTTGTGGAACCGTTTCTGTTTGATGTAGAATACGGCCAGTAAAATCAGTGTCGCGATCTGCTTGAACCTATATCTGGTCTGCCATATGAATTCTTTAGCGCCCACAGCCATGTAAAACTCATCCATCACGGTAAAACCTGAAAAGACTGCAACACCCACCCAGTAGAGCAGCTGGAGAAAAGAACGAACAATTTTGCCGGTGCTGTTTCTCAGCCCCGCTTTTGCTGTTTGATCTGTTGAGAAACAGTTATTCGATAATGGTAAAAAGATTGACAAGATGATCCAGGAGTATCCGTGCAACGGAGATAGCATTTTCTGGGATAGCATTAAGACAGTTTGCATTAATAATGCGTTTTGCACTTTAACGGCAGCACGGCCATTCACGAGCTATGAAAGGCAGAACATGCGGTACAGTACGGCAGTAGAAAAGCAGCAATGTTCTGCCGACTCATCATGAGCGAATCCAAGTCAACATTTCTAGGTCTGCCGAGTTGTTCTGCGTTTGCTTTCGATTCCCATGAGGTGTCGTCGAAACGCTTCTGTTTAAACCTAGTTCAATTCCCCTAATTTGCAGGTGGCTTACTAACAATCAGCATGATGGGCAAATGTGTGAATCTGGTTTAAATCTGCAGCGCATTGGTTTATAACGCTCCGAAAAGTATAAGCCTCCGTACTCGGTGCCGATTTCAAAGAAAACACGGCACATGTTATCGAACTTCTAACCGCTACAAGTTATCCAAAACAGCCGTCGAAAAGTGGTAGAGAGGGTATCACTTTCGAAAAAGAGAGAACGGCGCCCGTTTCTATGTACAACGAACACTCCTTAGGAATTTTATGGCAAAAGCAAAGAGTCTGCTTGGCTCGGTGAAGCTAGCTGCGCACAGACAGTTACAACAGCGGATGACAACGACAAAAACCGGTCTTTTTAGTATTATTCTTAATATATCTCACTACAGTAGCCAAGCCCAAATAGCAGATAACTGATAACTTTTGAGGTGGCCAACACCAAATGGAGGGGAAAGGAAGTACGTATACATCAGCATTGTTTGCTTCGGTCCTGCATGCCGGTCATGGAGCGACCGCGTACAGTACAGCGACCGCATCTGTAGAGAAACGTTGGTCCGTTGCACTTATTTACAAAGGATGCATCAGTTGAATTCTGACAGCTGCAAATCGTACGGCAGTAACTGTGAACGATGGGTCGACCACCATCGAGGGAACCAAAAGCCAAGGAAGAATGATGTGCTCCTTCGATGAATTTGTCGGCTACACGATATCCTTAAGGTGGATGTTTAACTGACCCTGGCTAAGTTTCGCCGATTAAATCTGCTCTGTGATGAAACACAAAATTTGTGATAGGGCTTTCGACTACACACCTACTGCAAACAGTAGTTTAGTATCCGCATCTGCAGTCTGTAGTCACCCAGCCTTGTGCGTTACAGTTCAATCCTCTTTTTTACCAATTGAAAACTGAGGAGAATAACAGGTGTCTCTCGCTTGTCGGAAGCGGGCCCAAACCACGGTTTGCTGGTAAACGTAAGTCGCAAGCAATAAATACTGAATATATCTGTCGGTGTCTAACTTTATCAATAACCTGAAATTCTTCATTAGTTCTTGGTTACCAAACACAAACGGTCTAGACATACGTACATAAACCATGCCGCTGTGCTGTCAGTGTGAATTTACCGTAAATTCCTGAGAGACTGCCGGCGTTGTAGCGATTAATCACTCACCGTGTTATAATACACGTGGGAAGGTATTACATCAAGGATCCCGCTTAGGTTATGCTTGTACTGGTTAAGGTCCAAAGGAGCTCTTACCCTTTGTTATTAAAACGTAGTATTAATGGCTTCGTCATCCGCTCGAAGCATCATGGTACAAGTACGGTACGAATTTTATCTGCGCAGATCCCATAATATTAAGAGCGAAATTTTATTGAAATACATCCTCTAAAACCGCTGCAAAGCAAATATTCTAAGTACAGTAATACATAAATATTTCAAGTCAATATAACAACTAATGGTTTCAACCAGCTGCAGAGAAATTATCAGAAAGCAAACTATGAAAACGCTTTTGTTGAGCCAGCTCTCGCAAACCATCATACTTTACCGGTGTGTAGACTACCATAGACATCGAATACCAGCAAAACTAAACTGTTTCAGAGGGTGAGACCGCTAAGAATGCATTGCTACAGGTCTGGCCAAGCAAGATTATTGCGAGGCTTCTCCTGGTTTACACAACAAGTTATCACCCATGAGTACCGTTGAACAGTTGCGGCGTAATGGAATCATTTACCATGTCTTTTATAACCACAGCATAGGTGATGAAAAACCCAATGACCTGCAACAACACAAGATTCCATATAAAGAAACTGATCATAGGTTGAACCTGCATGTTTCCTTACATTGGCCAAAAAACAAAACTCAAATCAAAAGTCTTCCAAACCGTCAGGCGCATCGGCGTAACATGAGAGGTTTGTAAGGTGGATTTGTAGTTATCAAGGGTCACGTACTCCGAGAAGGTTTTGTTCAGTGGGTAAAGTTGGGCCTCTTGCAGCAAGTTTCTTATGGTGGCATCAGTCTGCAGTTTGTGAAAGTCAGGTTACTAAACGTATGTGAGTAAAAGTGTGGTATCTGTAATTTTTTGGTTTGATCCGCACCGCATTGGTTTACAACACTCCACGAACTACAAGCTTCCTTACTCGATGCCGATTTCCCCAGCATACTCTTTTAAAACAAAAAACGCCACATGTTATCCAACTTCTCACCGTTTAAACAGTCGTCGAAAAATGTTAGAGTAACGACGACGAGTGTACTTGGCTCGGTCGCTACCTGCGGATAAAAAGTTCCAAGAGCGGATAAAAACGACAGAAGCCGGTGTTGTTGTTACTAATCTTAGTATCTCACTACAGTAGCCAAACCCAAACAGCAGATAAGTATTAAGGTGTTCACAAAATTCAGGGGGAAGGACGTACGTATACGGATGCATTTTTCAGTTTGGTTCTGCATGCCGGTTATGGAGAACTGCGCTGTTACTTGTCAGTACAGCGATCGCATTTATTGAGAAACGTTGGTCTGCTTCACTTGTTCACAAAAGCTGGACGTTCGGTATCAGCTGAAAGTTGCTAGCTGAATGTTGCTAGCTGCACGTCGTACGGCAGTAAATGTGAACGATAGGTCACCGTCGATGGAACCAAAAGCCAGGGAAAAATGATGTGCTCTTTCGGTGATGTTTTCGGCTACATAATAACCTTTGGCCGGATACTTAACTGACCTGGCTAAGTTCCGCTGAATAAATCTGCTCTTTGTGAATACAAAATTTGGTAGGGTTATCCTGTAGGACATGCAGAAAGGTCCCAACCATCAGCTTATTAACATCAAGTACCGCTACTGTTTATCAAAATGCTATCTTATCTGCGTTGTTAACCAGCGCGCAGCCTGCCTGAGTGGTCTTCGGAAGCCATCGCTTTTGTCAACACATGTGTTGCGAGCACTGCTTTACCGTAGTATCTACGTTTTCAGCCTGTCTTCACCTTGCCTTATGCTTTACAGTTAAACCCTGTTTTTCGTATTAATGGGAGCTCTGTTAAGGCGAGTTTCTGTGTATAGCATAAATATGGATAGAACCACAACATCGGCGCACCTGTAAACATTGCGCTAGCCTCCTTCATGATTTCTAATAGCCAGAACATCAATTCACAATGTCCAGAAATCCGTTTGTGCGCGCAACGTCCGGTTGTTGCGCAATAGCGGCAAAAAGTTTAAACACATTTTCTTCTCAAACAATTCAGCGTTCCATCCAAACTTCTTGAATCTTTCATGATAAATGCACATATATATTATGATCGTTCTGAACCAATTTCAGCCCGAAGGTATGTTTCTGAAATTTTAAAATGAATTTCGAAAATTTTAAAATTCATTTTAAAATTTCTGATACATACCTCCAGGCTGAAATTGGTTCAGAACTATCATTATATATATGTGCATTTATCATGCAAGTTTCAAGAAGTTTGGATGAAACGCTGAATTATTGGAGAACAAAACGTGTTTAAAATTTTTGCGGCCCTTGCGCAACAACCGGACGTTGCGCGCACAAATGGATTTCTGGAAGTATGAAGTGATGTTCTGGCTATTAGAAATCATAACTGAGGATAGTGTAATGTTTACAGGTGCGCGGGCGTTGTGGTTTCACCTATACCTATGACAGTACACAGAAACTTCCCTTAAGCCACTTCTGTTCCTGGATACTGAAGAGTCGTTTCTTAACTTTCCTTTTCAGGGATCCGAACGAAGGTGGTGGTATTCAGATCGAAACACATGGAAGCAGTTGCCAATATCACTACAGTATTACGGATTATGTTGCAAAAGGCGCTTTTGGCACTATTTACAGGGCAACAGTCAAGCACCGCGGTGACTTTCCTGGTGCAAGACTTGTAGCGGTTAAAGTCGTCCATTTTGATACTGGATCAGAAACTATGACTAATCCAGAAAAATTGACAACATTATACAGCAGACTGAAGCATGTATTGCAGCTGAAACATAATCATCTCACTGCCTACCATAAAGTAACTTTTGCTTTGGCTTTGGGAGGAGTAACGGTCGAACTGATGATGGATTATTATCGTGGTGAGTGGCTCGGAACAAGCGTCTGCTCGTTGCATAAGTACTATGGAGAAGTTGTACTGTTTGAACTTTTTGTAGAGGGCGACCTAGCCTTATTGCTGAAGAAACTAGTACGCGAAAAACGTCTTTTATATCAGGCGGAGGCTCTCCGTTACGCAGCAGAAATTGCCGCGGGGCTGCAGTTTCTACATCAGAATAACATCATTATAACACATGGCGACTTAAAACCAGGAAATGTCCTTATTGAAATTCTAAATGGTGGAATGAAAAGGCTAGTAATCGGTGACTTGGATGATTTTGTCCAGATACAGCGAAGTGTCACTAAAACAAGCGATATCTCCCATCTACGTGGTACCATGCGCTACATGTCGCCAGAGATGCTCATAAAATTCGCGATCGGCTCGGCACACTCGCCTGGGAGAAAAACAGATATATGGAGTTTGGGATGCGTTATGCTAGAATTGGCTGATCGTATTGTTGGAATTGATGAGAAACGGCTCCACCGTTCAACGATTGAAGTAAAGGCCGGTGACGAAGTTCCAGAGACCCGTTACGCGATGTTGGTGATCAAAGGCTTTGCACCATTGGTTTCCCGGTTAGTTCCAGAGGATTTTGCAGATTGTATTCGATAGTTGTTTCTGCAGAGATACCGCAAAAAGGTTACAGCAGATGCAGTTGTCGAAAAACTGCATTGCGCATGCAAAAAGTTCTTAAGATATTCACCGTGGACCTTGTTTCAAGACGGGCCTTACGGGGTAAGCTCCATAGTTCCGCACAGGGTGTCACGGAACGATACTGCACCAGCAGAAATGGTCGTTATTATTATCCGACCCAAAATCGATCCTTGCAAAGAACTTGCAGTTATGTATTGTGATCCATCGAATGATACAATGCCGCAGCTCGTTCATCCTGTGAGCGTACTAAATTCTGCTGTACAGTTTCCAACTAGCTTTGTGGTGGTGGGCAAAGACGTAATATATCAAACAGAAAGCCATCGTGAAAACCAATGCGAAACTGTGGTATGGAACCCTTTTACACAGAACTTCTATCAACTAACGGATTCGTTCGATCTGAATGTGCTGATGCGTTTTCCGATGGCTGTCGAGAACAAAATCTGTTTTTGGACGCAAGCCGATTCTTTCCCAATGTACAATGTTCTGGATGTATCAAACGAAAAATACACCTTAACGAGGAAACAATTCTTTTCCGAACTGTAAGCAGGCGATTAGGCTACACTTCTTACTGTAGAAAAGCCGGCAAGACAGGTTCATAATTTTCATGCGTTAATTTTACAGGTTTTGGGCTACTGGAGCACGGTACGGATATAAAATAATCTACGTTGGATGGCTTTCTCCATGGGTAAATACCTCGCGGTGGGTGGGTTTGTATGACACTGTCATGGATGAATGGGAGCCGGTTCCAGAATTGCCGGGATTTCGAGAAGGGTTTGCTATGGCAGTGCTCCAGAAATTTGTCTACGTACTGGGTGGATTTGACATGGGTTCCAATGAGCAGCATGGAGGCGGCAGATCTTGCTTGCGTCTAAACCTGAGGACTAGGACGTGGGAAAAAGTATCGGATATGCTACAACCTAGGATGGGGCACTGTGCATTTGTTCTACATGCTAAATTATATGCATTTAGTGGGCTTGCAAACGGTAAAACTGGTATCTCCGATACCATGGAAGTGTACGATCCGAAGCTAGATACTTGGTCATACGTTAGTCTGAATTCGAGCGCCTTAGGAACCTGTGACATTTGGGGAACTTATGCGTTAAATGCGACGCTCTAGTTTTTTACCGGTAATAGGCGGATCAAAATTAATGTGTACTTGTTACAGGTTGTTCATACTAAAAACGAAGAAGAAACCACTAGTAGAGGTACTGTGCTTTCTGTTGCGCAACGCTGACGGCACTGTGACCGACGAGATATACGGAAAAAACTATTTTCGCCGCGTAGAAACTTCGCTTCGGTCCACAAACGTTTACAGAATGTGTTCCGCAAGTTTTAAAGTGATGGCCATTTCTATGTAACGGAAATCATGCATAGGATATGATGATGTAGCATACCAGTACCATGTTCGTGCATGTTTCGTATAACGTGATAGCGACGGTCACTTCCTACAGTACTAGTACGGCTGCAGCGGAATTTCATTGCAGTATCTCATTTAGATACAACGCTGCCAAAGTCATTCAGGTGTATCTACCGCAAAGGTATACGTGACTGTTTTTGACCGCTGCGCTGCAGTTCTCAAATGTGTTCGGAAACCGTGCGGAACCGTTTTCCCTGGTCAGTTTCAGTGGCAAATCCAGGTAAGGACAACAAGAAAATACGTGTTTAAATAGAATTCGTCTGGCCGTGTCTAACGTCACCAATAGCCTAGAACTTTCCGTACCTATTCACCCTTGCTAACGAAACACAAACAGTCTAGACATATATACATAACGGTCATACCCACTCCTTTGTGCTGTGGGAATTTACCGTAGCTGGGTAGCACGAGTACGTGAAAGACTGCCGGCATAGTTGCGATTAATTGTTTACCGTGTTACTGTTTGTGTGGGGATGTGTTACATCAACGGTTACGCTTATGCATATTAGCTTTTCCTGGTGCGGGAAGTTCCAGGAACTCATGGAAAGTGTTGTTAAATTTTAGCAGTCGCTTTCCCAATCGCATAAAACAGCAAGTACAGGTATTACCGCTGGCTGGGTATGTACCGCATAACGCCCGTCGATCTAGGTCAGTTGGTTTGTAATACACCCACTGGGTTGCACTGAAAAAAGTTTCGCCTAAAAATTATTTTTTATTTAAAAAAAGTTTCTGCGCATTGTCCTACGTGACAGTGAAACCACAACAGCCGCGCACTTGTAGATATTTCACTTGCCTACGTTATGATTTATAATGGCCAGAACATTAATTCACAACGTCCAGAAATCCGTTTGTACGCGCAACTTCCGGTTGTTAAGCAATTCCCGCGAACAGTTTAAACACGTTTTCGTTACTAATAATTCAGTGTTTTATCCAATCCATACCAATACAATTATTATTTTAATAAGTATACATTTTTAGTATGACTTGAAATAGTTATTTGTTACTTTAGAAACCATTGTATGGTCATTGTCTGACAGTGACTGCTGTTTACATTTGTTCAGTGGCAACATTAACTGCGCAACTGCCGCTTTAAAGTGAGTGACCTGTAGTTTCAGTATGTATGGGTTTTAATACGTGAATGCGTTATTTGCTTACCTGGAACCGTTTAACGAATGGATTGTACAGGCCTGGTTCATCGTCAGTGATTAGCTTTAAGTTACCAATCCCGCCATCGTTCTCTATAACGACTCCACGTGCCTCCATCTTGTCCCTGAGCCACAAAGCGCACTGGTCGTACACTTCTTGCTCCTTCGTTTCCACAATCGCGACGAATGCAAAAACCGTAACTGGGGATTTTCTTTCTTTCTTCTGCATGCCTGGGATCTGGAGAGTCATGACGACGGCAAATGCATTGGTCAGATCGAATTTCACATCCAATTGCACTGGAACGTTGCGAGGACCGAAGGCGTACTTTGCAAGGAGCTGGAGTTTGTACTCTTCAAACAGAAAATGTACTTGCCGCTTTTGATGAACTTCGCTCGATGCATCCTTTTTTGTGATCGGGAAGAATCTGGACTCCACGTGACGAGCATCAGGGAAGTACTGAATGCCGCCTGTGCCGAAACGGGCCCGCTTGACCTTCTGCTTAACATTTTTGGCTTAGCGCACACCAGCTGGCTGAAACGAAGGATTGTACTGCACGATCGCTGGTGGGATGGTTTCTAGCAGTTCTACGTAAGCATGGCGCGGTGCCTTAGACTTCCCCCTTTTCGCTGAATTAAACTTCTCCTCATACAGTTTCTGGAAGTAAGCTGGAATTTTTGGCTGCCGAAATGCTGATGGATCAAACGATTTGATTTCATAACCTTTGCTCCAGTAATAACGGATGATAACAAAATCTGTGCAGTCGTAGTCGATTTTCTTGGAATCCGCGTCTAGGGAAATGAAACTTATGACCTTCTTGAAACCCTTAACCTTGGAATGGATGTAATACTGAGAGAATAGGTGAACATCACTGCCGTCTTCGTCCACAATATGATTGGTTGTGGTGGTCTGTTTCCATGCGCGATTTCCGTCATGCTTCAAGATTTCCAGTATTTCGCAGTCACCAACTACCGCTTTCAATGCTTCGACTGCAAACATGCCGCTTCCTTGGAAGCCCTGGGAACCGTTTTGTTCATATACAGTTCCCGAAGCGTCCCATTGCGCAGGTAGTCGTGAACCATGATGGTGTCCGGGTCACAGGCGCACATTTTATAATCGTTGCTGGAATGTATGAAAAAACACATATTTATGGCAGTATAGACCGAAATTCGTGCAGATGTCTTCTTACATACAAACTAACCCACATTAACGGCGTTTTCTATTTCTCACCCACATTGGCGCGATATTTCAAGCAAATGTCCAAACACATCAGCCCCGTTGATCAATAAACAAGTAAAGAATAAAAGTAAACTGAAAACCCCAAAACGATGTTTGATCTGCAGCCGCCGATCAAACCGAAAAGCAGAATAAAGCAGAATAAACTAAAGCGCGCAGCGTAATTTTCTGAGATGTTTTTCTGACCATGAATCAGCATGGGTAACACGATGCCATTTTGGAATCTGTATGCATGGTCGTAATTTCGCTGCACTAAAAATTTGTTTTTTTCGAAATGCGCTACGAAAGTTTGTCATTCTCTAAAGCGCTGGTCATGTTCACTAAGAGTATCCGCTGGGATGTACCCGGTGTCATCCGACTGCCTAACGGGCAGTTCTAAAATCATTTCTTAATTTACGAGGAAAATCAAAAGAAAAACCGCTTCCTTTAGGCAATAAGGAAGTTCCCTGGCTTCGACAAGTTCAAATAACCTTTTTATTTTAAAAAAAAAACTACAGAGTCGCTTGGTAGACTACAAAACTGGCCACTACAGGACCACAGGTATATGATGTGGCTGCTTTGTCTTGTCTTGTAATACAGTATAGTCTTATTTCAGCTAGCGGTATATTCCTTTGAAGAGCTTTTTTTTATTACCCGTTTTTACGAAATTTTCGCTGCTCCGGACGTTAGCGCGCGAAACTAATCCATTTTGTAGATAGATAAATCCAGTGGTTTACAGATAAACGGAATTTAAAAAAGCAACGTAAAAGTAGTGTACAAAGAGCGTACATGGCAACCGTGTCTGGTGTAATTAAAGTCCCACTTACCATTCCCAAATGTCGCCAAGAGCAGATTCAACACGAGTGCGCGTTGCGTCAGTGGGATTATCCGCTGCAAAGATAATGGCCGGCTCAAGCGATTCTGGCACTTCTTCCGCACCGTCGCCACTTCCGACAGAGGTAGCGTCTCCATTTTCATCATCAGTGGTTAGTTCTTGTGATTCGTCATCGCTGCGTAATTCGTGTTCACTATAAAAGAAAGCTGCTCAGATGTTTAATCACAGTTTCATCCTGGCTTTTTTTAAGTTTTGACATTTGCCATGGTTCATTTATGATTTTTTGTCGTCATCACCTTCACTAAAACTAAATTTCAGTGGAGGTCGAACAGCTTTATTCCAGGATTTTCAAACTTTTATTTGCTTTGACCGTTGTTTATGACTCTGAAACCGGTGGTTTATGTAATAGCGAGCGGCAGAAGTAAGCGCATTGTCAGCATCGCCGGCAGGAAAAGCCTGAAACGACCACGTCCGTGGCCCATGTGGCGCCCGAAGGGAAACAGTGGGGTGTGGTGAGTACTGGTGACCGTGTTGGACATTGAGACGGCTGGCCAGGTCTTCTCACACTACATTAACTACAGACAGTTCAGACACTACTGTACAAGAGTCGCAGTTTACCTTGCACTAGGTTACCATAGTACAGAGGCTAATGCTGTTGTGCGCTAGTCACGAATACTGCCCATAATACTGCACATCTGCGTGTGCCGTATGGAAATAATGAATTTCGTCTACCATCGTGATCTTGCTCTGGCTTTTCTTACAATTTTGGTTGGTATTACTTTAGTCCGCTTTGTTTTGTTGCATATCCAGCTGTACTGATCGAAACTGACAGAATGAACAGAATTTGTGGCGAACTGGATCTTCCGGTGTGGCGTGATCACTAATAACAGTGGTGTTAGCGTTGATCGCAGTGTAATGGCTGACAGCGGGCGTCAGGAGACGTGCTAAATATACTGCCATGGTACGTAAGGCGTAAGGCCTCCCAAAACTGAATCGATTCACAACTTTTTCCAATTGGAAACCCTCGCAAATTTCACTGCTGCCTGCTGATATTTGTTTCTTTAGTACAAACATGTACAAACATGTGCATTAATCACCTCAGATTCCATATTTAATTACGTTTTCACTCTGGCTAATGTCCATGATTTTTGCTCAGCGGAAACCAGTTTTCGTAGACATATTCTGGTGAAAAGAACTCACTGAAAAATGTGATTAATTACTGGATAACTGGATGAGTTTAGCGTGTTGTTTTCTTTGTAGAAAGCCGTTGAGGCGTTACGCAACATTACGCATTCATATCCGCGCCGACGTTGGTTCGGGAGTGGGCGGATGTACAGGATGTGAATATCTTTGCGCACTAGAACCGCCGAACACTTCCACGCTGGTCCGTCGATGCACATTTTAACAAGATTTTCCAGGAATAAACATACTGAAATCGATTCGTAAATAGGACAAAACTAGAGGTTATACAGAGTAAACATATGCCAGCACACGATCAAGCATGACAATACAATAATAAAAAAACCACAATGAAGTAGCAACAATATTAAGTCGATAAACTGAAAAAATAGTCTGCATTCGGCAATAAAATATCATAGAATTGATCATAATACCGGGAGCAGTCCCGGGACAGTAAAAACACCCGAACAACAACAGCTCAATCTGATCCAGTACTATTTTCGGATAGCCCATACCGCAAAACAGTGCCACTGAGTATTTAATTTCTTTAGGGAGTTTTCATTGTTTCGGCCGGAAACAAAGAAACTTTCCTGCCCTCTACGAGAAAGCGCTGAAATGCATATGTACAGCAATATCCATCGTTTGACTGTTGCTAAGAAAAAATTAATTTTGATTTTTTTTAAGGACCGTAAGTTATGCAATACATAAACCGTAAGGCTAAGATGCCGATTTTTTGATGTGCACGATCATAACCGCGAAATCTGTTCTAGATCTATATCAGTCTCATAATTTTATAATACGCGGCTATTTCGTGATAACAAACGTTTCAGACTAAAATTACAGATGCAGGGAACTGGCGCAACAAAAAAATCGAGTACACAAAACAGACTGATGGTTGACAGCTAAACGGTTGAACCAAGAATGACCCCACACATGAAACTCTTTCAAGTTTCGATGGCACAGACAAACAGAATACTGAAATCGCTAGAACTTAACCTTATTCACTGCTTCAGTCTACCGTTGTGGTAGCGGACTTACTGGACGTCTAACCAGTGGTCGTCACCACCCATCAAAGCCACACTCTCTGAAGGTTAACTGGACAGTATCCGGGCATTTTCCCGGTCCCGCACAAAAATAACCAGTTTCATCGGTGCATCTTTGCCGAGCAATGCGCAATGGCCAATCTTATCTAGAGCGTTCTATAGATCAACGGTAAAATTGTCCTATATAGCTATTCAAAGATTTTTTCATGTAAGCAGAATGGAGTCGCAGATAAGTTTTTGAATTTTGCCATGGTGAAAGCAAGCAAAAAAAGAAAATAATTCGCGCGTTCGAACGGAAAAAAACGTAAAACCGAACGTACCAAACGTGCCTGACCGAAAGCAGAAAGTACAAATAATGTTAACACACTGCTTGGCTTCGGAGCAAGAAAAAACACGTACCGTACGGGAGCATGGCGAAACAAAAGTAATACTAAAGCACGATAGGTTCTCGAGCACTTATTAACAAACCGTTCTCGAGTGGAACTGAAGAAATAAAACCAACTGCAATAGCCAAGAATACCGTATTAATTATGTGTAACAGCATAAAACGGAATGATTCAGTGATGTGTTTGAAACCGAAAGGCTTGCAAGCGTCGATCAAACCAGAAGACCTTTTTAACGCAGATCGAACTCAGTAAAATGATCGCATACTAAGAACATCAGAGAAGAATTCAAAAATGTTCAAACAATTCAGCGACTAATGTCCAAACCACAAAAAAACATGAACTAAAAGCCCAAGACGGAACGCAATATCTGACTTTTAAGGTTTGCAGCCGCTGATCAAACCGACAAAGCCTTTCTGACCCGCAAAACCGTACAAATCGCAAAAAATTGCCCACCCGATGATTGAATGCCTTTCGGTGTTAGAATCAGTATAGTCCGCGCATTTTTCCCGGACAGCTGATAGCTAGTTTCATCCGTGAACTGTACGTTGACCCTGGAATGACCAGTATTACCCAGGTCATACTGCTAGTGCTGGTCATTATAGGTGACCAGTACACGTGTACCAGTACCAGTAGCACGATAAACAGAATGAGTCTGACACCTTTGATGGCACTCGGCCAAAGCGTCCTGATGAGCCTGCATTACAGTAGTGTTAGATGCGTCGGCCTGCGTGTCCTGGAGACAACACGGTGCCTGCGTGTCCTGGAGACAACACGGTTATTGCTGGTCAAAATTTACGCGGGACCGAGTTTTCGCCCTTTGCACGGTTTTACCGGTTACAATCGTTTCAAAACTATATGATCCTTACATGGTTCTTATACATGGTCCCATGAACAGAACAGTATGTTTTCATTCCGACCCTGAATATAATCTCAAAGAAACCCTGAGGCGGCAGCCGAAGGCGTTTCTTGTATAACAATAAAACTGGGTAAAATAATAAGTCGAAAAAGGAACATGGTACAAAACTGTGCTACTAGCACTTGCCCGAACTAATATTAGGCAATAACGCGTTGAAATACAAAGGAACGAAAAATGGATGTTTTGATGTCTGTGTTTGATTTAACAGTGAAAATTAAGAAATAAACGTTCCTAATTTTCTTGATTCTAATGGTGTCGCTCGAAACTGTATGTCTGTGTAATATGGTTGCACAAGGTTTGCTGAGTTGTAGCTCTTGATCAAGGTCAAAGCTATGCGCAGGCGTTTTATTTTTTACTTTTTTAATTTGCATGCAATACCAGCGTATTTGAATCGAACTCGGTAAATTCGCGTGTGCGATGAATGCGAAAATGTGTCCCGTATGCCGTTCGAATCGACAAGACAGATCTGCATGTTTCTAATACATTACAAAGAAAACAAAATGAAACTTAGAATACAGCAAAGAAATACGAGTCAGTGTCAGTGCGTCAGGAGTGTACTGTAACCCCTGTTGGTTACGAAGCATTTCTTAGCGTAAGGGCTCGCAGCGCCTTCCTTGTTAGCGTTTTGCCACCGAGTCAACTTGAGAGGGGTACGTCTGGGTGCACTAAACAGATAATAATTATTATCTATATCCTGTATTGCAGAAAACAACTTTTCTTCCGATTTTGCTCAATGCCTTTGTTTTTTGTTTATTATTCATTTCATAGCTTTATTTTATTTTAGAAAGAGTTCACGTCGGATCATCTTTATTGAATCAAAAAATGATATCGTTTTAGATTGGTTTAGCTGATTGTAACAATTTCTTTGAACGAGATAATATCTCGCCAAACAAACTAAAACTTATTACAGAAAATTAAGCTTATCGAATCTTGTTCAGAGAATTGCAAGTATTTCCATAATCCACTGCTGGAATGAGGCTGTCGGCTTTCTTTTCCACCACGATTTGCTCCTCATCCTAACAGAAAGGTCACCGAGTGTACAAACAGACTACAACAGGGTGGTATGTGTTAGTAATGTACCCGGAATCGTTTAAGTTTCGCCGCCAGTTCCAGATGTTCCGGTAACGGATGTCAAACGATGGACCGTCGGAATGGGCCACCGCAGGTCGGATGATCTCGGAGGAGTGTGAGTTTCCGGGCCAGTCAGCGTGCGAAGTTTCCATTGGATGGGGTTGCTTACAACATACAGTTCAACTCCTGTCGAAGGTGGTTAACAAGCATAGGTAGAAGTGCTAGTACCGTAAGTACAAGCCGAGGTTAGCAGCATGTCGTAGTATGTACATGCCGCGACGTGAGTGCACCAATCCAAGAACTCGCACTTAAAGAAAACCACCTGTTACTTGCTTTTGAAACCGTGAAGTTGCCGTTAGAACACAGATACAGTGATTAACCATTAGTCGGACTTCACAGCTCTCCTAACGGTAATCACAGCTCTCCTAACGAACCGTAATCACGAAGAATCCACAGTATTCAACATAGGAAAAAGCCGTTTATCGAGACGAATTACCACAACAATTTGACTTTTCTGCAATGTTTTTTTGACAAAAAACTTTACCATTGGATCGCTATGGAAAATGAAACAAATAAAAAACAGAAGAAGAAAAATAAAAATGTAACAATAATTAGGAAAGTTCGACCGCGTCCCAGGTGTGCGTCGAAAAATTCCCCCGGATGACCGCCTGGACCGACTGCCAACAAACGTCCGCTTAGCACAAAAACCGTACAGCAAGCACTTCTTATTCGCACAATTTGAGGTCAAAGTATTCGCATTCTTGTCATATTATTTTCCGGTTTTTCCCTGCCTTGTTTATACCAACGGGTGCTGTTTCCGTAAGCCAACGCTTGTTGACAAAGTACAACAAGTGTTTCTGTTGTTATGTCACGAGGGAGCGTGATATAATTTTTACAAAGATGTGGGCAAGTCGTTCCCAAATATTCCAAAAAGTCAGAGCTGTTCAATAGTTACCAAGAACCCGTCTTTCAATGGTTTTGACATCTAGCATAATGGAGATAGTACTGAATTTCGAATGAATACCAACGCCACTGCGCTATGCGCGGACTGGGAGCGGGATGTTCCGTCCGTAATATTAGCACATCTGCTTTGTTTTAGTCTACCGCGAACCACTGAAATGCTTCAGTTAATAGTCGCTTGGTTAGTCGAAAATTTATGCGAACAATGGAGAGAATTCCATATTGTTTAAAAACGATGAAAAAATTGCAGAACTCGGTAACTGGGAATAGATGTTTTTCTAAAATAACTAGAAAAATATTTGTTATACTTGTTGCCACAGAAAGAAAATGAAAAAACTGAAAACTCAACGCTGGCAAAATAGTCGGCACGTTGCCATACCTATGCCCACACCTACTTCTCGTTTTTTTGTCTAATAAAGGAGCAGTGCAATGGCAGAACCACCGCTGGACGTACTGCACTTCATTTCAGCTGACAGTTTGTAAATTATGGAAACTGATAACATATGATGTAACTTCGTAAAATAATAATGGTAATGGACAATAAAAAATTATTTACTGAACATTAGGGTAATTTTAAGTTCATTCGTCTGAAAGTATTGTCAATAATATTCAGTTACATATTTATTTGAATAAATTACTAAAGAACGCGAGGTCTTTGGCGCGTATCGTCTTTTATAGAGCATGTTGGTGTGGCAGAAAAAATGAAGCCTACGTAAAACATAGCAGAACGGTGGCTTTCTGGAAAAAATACGTTTGCGTTTCCGGTGTACCAGTGACGATTTGCCGCAGCTCTGCGCCATGTTTGGTAAGTCGGATTATGTTTCTGTTGATGGAAACATATTGGTACTAGTCGGTGTGCTTCGCGGTTATTGCGCTCTACGATTTGATCGTGGTCACGGTAGAAGCGTTCTTTGCAGTATCCGTCATGTTTGTTATTAATGTACCGTATAGACTGTGTAGTACCTATTTTGGAAAGCAATTTTTAGAAATATATACTGTTATATTTTGTCGGTTTCAGTTTTGAACAGTAGCACCGCGGTAAATTTTGGCGCCTGCAGTGTTATACAGAGAATTAGCCTCTGTATTAGCCTCTGTAATCTGTATGTCAGCTTGCCATCAAAGTCTGGAGGAGCTATTAAACCAGCTCTTTCTAACATTATTGTACTGATCAAGATTCTCAAACTGTGTCCGCTTTTCCGGAGCTACTGTAGTTTGCTAAGAATTACTGTCTGTGCAGCTGCTTAATCTCAGCACTCATTACGTGTGTTTTTTTAATAAGCAATCGTGTTCAAAGATCAGCGAAATATCCATACACCCAAAGATTGTTTTATGTGTCAGCAAAAAACTCCACGGTATTAGCGTGACATCACAGTGCAGGTAGTGTGCGGTAATAACTATTTAAATGCAAATTATCAAAAAAAATCTGATTGATTTTTTAGTACAAACCGAAATCAGGTTAACAGACTGTGACTGCTATGACTGTATGTGACTGTGACTACGTATACTGTGACTGAACTGGCGGCCGGGATCGGCCACGCTGTATGTTATTTATAACAAGCATGGTGAATATGGCAATAACAGAACTAAATTATGCAGTTGCTACTCGGTACGGTACTACCACGTACAAGGCGAACGCCTCGTTGGGCACACGTAGTGCTGCGCTTTGCCGGTGACCATCGAAATTTTGAAGAAGGTAATATGTTTTTAATATGGTTTAATATGTTTTTAATAGGTTTTTAATAGGTTTTTAATATGTTTTAATATGTTTTCCGCAGATCATGAGCAGACATTTACAGTAAAAAACTGCTAACGAAACGATAACACGTCTTGGCTTCATGCCATATCGCCAAATGTAAGGGATGATTCACTGCAGAGTCGCAGACTAGCGTTCGTTATATTTCTATCGCTTGGGTGTTTTTGTTCTGTGTTACCGGGTACATTTGCGCAGTTGTTCTTTTTGTTTATTGTTTATTTACTGGGGTGTACGGCTAGCTGCACCGTTGCCATTTCGATAGCTATAGCCCTGCTGGACAAATTTTGCCAGGGGAATAAAGTGTTGTGCTGTCGTGCCAACAGATATGTAAATACGCGGAACTTTTTCATGAGAAAATAATAACAGTTGCTGTCGAGCAGAAGACGACGTGAATATCGTGGGTCTAGTTATTTAATTAAGCAACCAGCTGCATGCTGGCAGGCAGGCGTAATTATAACAAGTCACAATTCGATAACAAGCATGTTAAATTGGTGTTAATAGCTACAAGAAGCGCGCCATCAAGTGAACGCTTCAATTTCCACATTCAACTCGAAATACAGTCGTCCCAATTGGGCGGCCTATGTTTACCCGCACAGGAAACAAGGTCTCTTTCTTTGAAATGATGCATGCCCAGTACGATTAACCGGCTTCACTTCCACATCAGAGAGGGCCATCGAGCTGTTTTGGAGAGCACCGGCCGCCGTACCGACAGGAACGACCAAAGGGCTGGCGCCATCAGGCTCATTCGCTTGTGTTGCAGCCGGGACCATAGCTAGAGCGAAAGCCAACAGAGGCACAAGAGCCATGTAAATGTTCATCGTAACTGCGCTTTGCTAAAAATTTGTTCTGGTAGTGGTAAGAAATCGTCTGCAGCCAAAGCGGGCCTGAAATTGTGAACTGTGCTATGACACTATGTACTGTATTTCCGTGCATTTTATGCATTAACCACGAAATGGACGCTAGCAAGAAATAAACTGCTACCACATCGCTTCCAGCTATCGGTTGCGCAATGTGTGGGATAGGTCGCGTTAGTCACAGTGCGCGTGTTGAAAAACAAAGTGAAACTCAATTTTTGTTTAAAAAAAACAAGGCGAGCCAGCGAAAACAAGCTCGACAAAGACTGCCTCGAGGTGCCAGAGTGGTTGTTAAGTCATGTTGCGCAACAAAATTATAAGGGAAAATATAAACCTCACCGGTGCAAAAACATTTTAAGATAGCCTAATAAGTAGAAGCGTGATGGGATAAAAAATAGTTATAAATTTATCGAGACGGATTTGGATTACAGAGCCCTATTTTGCCAACATGAAACACCTATCTAAACAATCTCCTGAAAGCTTTTTTGCGCTCTTATCTGTTTCATTGCTTAGGAAAGTTGTTGAGCTTCTATTTAGCCATGGTTTGACACCTAAAATGTCGCCCTGGAGAAAGAAGGGCACCCTAAGGGGGCATCTGGCCAAGGTTACCCGCGCCAATCCCGAAAACACGAGTTTTTTCCTTGAAATGCTGCCAGAAAGACCCCGTTCAGTTAACCTGTTCGATGGTACTTTTTATTTTAATGATAAATCAAGAGATAGTAATATAAAACAGCAACGGCATTAAAGAAGCCTTTGCTATTTGGAAATAACTTTTTGAAAATTTGCCCAAAAATCTCGGAACGGGTTCGGGCGACCTTTTTCTTCACCAGCCGCTGGTTTTTGGCGAAATTTTGTTTAGTACGAGAAACTCACTAAACTTATCCAGGCCCATATGCAGATCGTGTTCATATGCTGAAATATTGGTAAAATTGCTTTCAGTCTTCGAGAGCCAGAAGAGAGCCATTCGGTGGTTCTTGGATGGACCCTTCTCCATCCAAAATTTCTTGGATGGACCCTTCTCCATCCAAAATGCCAACCGAAACAAACTAGCGATCCAAACACTTAACGCATATGATGATTTCATAGAAGGGCACCCTAGCTAAAGTTTAAATAACAGTTAGAAAGAATTCCGAATGAGAATAATTTTTTGAACATTTTATCTGTACGAGTCAGCGCCGGTGCGCCCGCTTCCCGACAAGATGCAGCTGTTAGTATCGGTCGTTTCGAAATTCGTATAATTCGGCCTTTGCACCTATTTTGCTCTTTTTACAGGGAGAGTGTGCCGACAGAACGGTCTTCTTAATCAACGTATCCGCAAGTAAAAATATGCATTAGATGGCTCAATCAAAAATGCACCGTAAAGTGTTGGCGAAATAGGGCTCTGTATATCAGGTACCGATCTTGAGTATTATTAGGTAGTTTATTATACGTTAGATGATTAGTATTAGTTATTATTAGTTGGATTATACGGATCAGAAAGGCTTAAAACATCTTTTGAAACGAACAATTGTTAATATTTACAAACAATTCTTAAAACTTAGAACAATTTTTAATATTCAACTGAACGTTGTATTTTATCATTTTGTCATCATGTAAAAAACGATGGACAATTGCAGAACTCTGTAATTTAGAATGAACATTCTTCTAAAATACCTAGAAAAGTATAAGTTATTAAGTAGCTTTTCCCCACGGAACGAAAACGCAAAAATGAAAACACAACTGTTGCAAAATAGTCTGCATGTTGCCATATATATGGTACAAAGTCAAGACACTGCCGGACGTATTGCGTTTCGGTTTTTAGCTGACAGTGTGTAAACTATTTATATAATGGATGATACAAAATTACTCACCTATTCATTAGAATGTACAGCTCATTTGGAATTAGTGTCAATAATAATCTGTTGTTTATTTGAGTAAATCGTGAAGAATGCGTGGTTTTTGGCGAATGCCATCTTTTATAGAGAATGTTGATGTGGCAAAAAAAAAACAAGCTAACGTTCGCCGCCCGCTTCGCCCGGCCGAAATCGCCAAAACTGCCAAAAAACGTTCAAAATTCTGAAAACCATTGGAAAAAATTCCCGCCAAAACAAAACATCGATCAGCCGCGCCAGTCGCGCCCGTTCCTGGGGCGACTGGTGAACGGACAAGGAGTTTTCTCGCCAGCACGCCCACCGCCCCTCGCCCCTCGCGCCGCCGCTGTATGTGTCAGAAAAAAATCGAGACGGTAGGGTACCAGGACAGTTCAAGTAGTTTGCTGTAAAAACTCTTTAATTTCAAATCGTCAAAAGAAATTTGATGGAATGCTTTATTATCAAACCGAAACTATGTTAGTAACCATATGTTATGTAATATGTAGTGGTTCGTTCACAGTTTTTTCAGTGTGATATGTTCTGCACGGGAGCTGTAGCAAAAGTATAACCTCCTTTGAAACTTCGAGGTCGCCGACAAAGCGCGGCTCTACGTGTGCCCAACAAAGCCGGCACCCGAGCTGGCCGCCTTGCACTTGGTAGTATTACAGTACGAAGGAAATGCATTGTAATAGTTGTGTTATTGCCATGTTCAACCTACTTGAGCATACTCAATTGCAATAGTGCATCTTGGCTGATGCCGGCTGACAGTTCAATCATTAATAACAGCCACCTGCAGCCCACACGTCGTGGCTCCATGCCAACAGATGTGCATGTACTCGGAAGTGTTTCGTGGCAAAATTAATAACAGTTGCATAGGCTGATGTGAATACAACATCGTCGGTCTGGTTATGTAATTAAGCAACCAATTGCATCGTAGCTACAAGGCTGCTGTACACAGAGTAGCTCTTATGCCCCAGCCGCTATCACCGCCTACAGTTTCTGCCAGACAGAAATCTCACCACAATGCAGACAGCACTCAGCCGTCAGCTGGTAATTACAGTTACTCGGGTATACTCGGTCTGCAGTCACAGTGAGAGGCAGAAGCGACCGCGACGGTCGCAGCGGCCGTCTAGCCAGTGGCCC